>VBVR01005333.1:0-12347 GCA_011638315.1 Tetramorium parvispinum | reverse complement strand
TAATAATATAACGTAATATATATATATATATATATATATATATATAAACTTATCACATCATATCCATAGTAAATGAAAATAATTTTATACAGCTTACACTTTTGTGCATTAAACCGAAACTTTTTTATTTATTCACAAGAACTTTTTTTAAGCATTATTTTTGTGCAACACGATATTAAAAAATATCGGATATTTTTTCATATCATGTTGTACAAAAAATCAAAATCTAAATAATGTTAGAAAATATACTTAAATATTTTCTAATATTATTAATTGAATAAATACAATAAAAATCGTATTCCATAGACGATTATATTTATCCCGAAAGATTATTCGTTCAACATCCTTAAAAAACAAAGAGCTATTTGCGAGCAAGCGTTTAATCAGTAATGCAGGAAAATCTGGGTATGACACGGTGTATATTAGCTGATGAATAACGAGCTAATATTGTTCGGAAGGCGCTGCGCGTTTAATCAACGGCAATAAAATAATCGATACTGATGCAGTCGCCTATATCATTATTGGCACTTCGTAATAAAGCAGATATTGGAAAAATAAGCTAACACGAGGGAAAACGGGCGCCCGCGTCGCAAAGATTGAGATACGTCTTACAGGCTCCTGGGGACAAGTTAGTTGGGAGAGCGCTGCACGGAATTTCCGCGTAAACGTTGCGGTACATCGCGCGTGCTCGAGAAATTGATGCCCCCGTGGGAAGGGACAGCACTTCCTCCTAAATAAGGGACTCGCGCGCGGGAAGCGGGAGGGGAGGGGATAGTCGCGCGAGTTTGGAAATTGTGACCGCAACGCGACCGACGAAAGTGTCCTTGTCACGTGCGACCGGGATCGCTCCTGGGATAAGCGCTTTTCTCTTCCGCTTTCTCTATTTTGTGCCGTGCACGCTTCACTTCAGGAACAAGCCGGTACGTTTATTGTCATCCAACGAACGTGAAGTGTCGCGTCATCGTTCTTATACGGTAGTTATTACTAAAGATTGGACACGACCTTTTTCGGTAATTCTGAAATATTGTTCACTTTACAATGTAATACATCAGCACGTACAGTAAATTTTAAAGTGAAAATGTTAGAGGGAGAGTAAGAGCATAATTTTATTTATTTCAACATAAATATTAATTTGATGTGCATTTATAAAATTTTGTAGAATTTTTTCTCATTAAATTATTTCTTCGAATAAAATGTTCAAATTAGGTAAAGAATTTGCAGTTATTAAAGTTAGTAAAATAATTAGATTAACCTCTGTTTACAACTTTTAATGCATTACACTTTAATAAATTTTCTTAAAAGTATAACGCAAGACTTTTTTATTCGATTTAAATTTGTAAATTTGGCTTTTCTTTATTTAATATAAAGACTTTAAATGATTATGTAAAAATTTCGAATGAAATCAGTAACAATTATGGATAAAATAGATTCGTACGGTGATAACGATTTGGACGGACCGCAATTTAGAAGAGAATTCGTGCCAACGATCTCTTATTGTTTATGTTTGAAACTAGTTAGCGCGCGCGGTAGGTATACTCGTTTGACGGCGGACAGGGAAGGGTAGACGAAGTCAGTAAACTAGGTAAGCTAAACTGACAATCATAGCTTTAAAAGCACCGTACGGTCGAAACTTTTGTCCGGGATTCCGATCCGTAGAAATTAGTCGGTTAGACCGAAACTTGTCGAAGTTTCGTATCACGCTGCACTCTGTTCCTTGATTTGGCACGTGAGAAGATTTTAACGGATATCGCAGCAAAGCACAAAGCGTACGTGCACACTCATACAAATCGAACGGGCGTAAAAACGTAAAAGAGCCTGGCCGAAACCAGGCGGAGGGAGATTATCAGTCACCGCGGACTGCGCTATACGTTTTTTCCCTCCCTTTCTCTTTCTGCCTAATCTATTCGTGCCGCCATTGTATTACGCGGCATGCAACGAAAAATTACAAATGTCCACCATGCTTGAAGCTTTATCGCGTTTTAACGTTACCGCGCGGGCCAATATTAAACGCGATATAAACGGTGCTAGCTGGCCAATTTGGTACGGAAGCGAAATGGGAGTAAAAAAAAATACCATGGACCGCTTGAGAATTTCGGTCGTGGCAAAGTGCGCCGTGGACGCGTTTTATTTTACACGGCGGACATGTCGTATCAGCGTGGAAAGTGGAACACGGCTCGCATAGCCATTCCTAGGCTAGACATTTTCCCGTGCCTTTGCAGCTCTTTCTCCGTTTTGCGTTCCTCTTTTCTTCCTTTGTCGCTTTTTTTCATTTTTTTGACGTACCCAGAGATGCGCAAATATTTTACGCGAACTGATACCAGCACAGCGTACACGCGCTGGCGCTATAAATGATAGCGCGAACACGTTTCGCCGAGATGCCGCTTCTCTTTTGCAGCCGGATATACCGGGAAATAGAAAGCTCGTTTTAGATACATTGAAGATAAATTCGTCCGCTATTTTGCCGCCATTTTGACATAATATTTTAAAAAGATTTTCGGACGACGACAACGAAAAAAGCATGTTGTGCAAATGAATTGCACGAATCAAACAAGAAATATATTTGAAAAAAAGAGAGAGCAGAATTACTTCATAACTGTAAATTGAATACAGTCATTATTGTTATATCGTGCAAAATCGTTGATTCCGCTCCTGGCGGCAATCGAAGTAACATCATGATTGATTACCCTGGACACGCCGTGTCACGCATATCGCTCGATAAACGATGCACAGTTATAATAAATTTCTGCGGCTACATTCGATCAGTAACAGCGTTCTATTCGACCCTGGTCTTTGCTATCGTTTTGTGCATAAATCGCATCACGAGGCAAATAAAGATTCTACACGGATAACGCTGCGCGTTCACGATTCAGCGGCGTGAATGATAGCGCGAAAAACCAGGGTCTCGCCTCAAAACATTTTGCCTCTTTCTCACGGTAGAGCAGATAAATAGCTAGTTGGTTCAAACTAAATTTCCGTACGTCTTATCCTTCAGAAAATTACAATGGCTACACAAGATGTTTCAGGAGGTACGATCATGTAGTAATCGTTAAATTAAGCCGAACAATTCCGTCTTCGCACCAGCAGCGTAAAAGAAAATCGACGTCTTTGTTGCGCTCGAATTTTAAAGCTTTTCAATGATAGATTGAATTGCTTGCTTTATTCGCTGAATAGTCTGTTGGAACATTTGCACCGCTCGTCTTCACTTTCCTGTTCCTCATTACGTCCAATAATCGACAGCTTTCAAGTCCGTATGGTGACATTTAATTTGTCATTCGTTCCCTTTTATTAACAGTGAGAGTGGCAGGTACAATTGAGTGCGGAATTGTATCACGCCAATTATGTAATTTAAATCTCTGTAATAAATTTGCTAAATATATTACTCAGAGTGTTGAACAAAAAAACTATGTACGTGTTAATAATTGCTCAAACCGTTCATAAAATTAAATATTAAAATTATTATGAAACTGCTAATTATAATTTATTACAATATCAATTATAAATCTTTTCTCGGCGTAATATTTTTTATGTATTTCTCTAGGGTGCTCGTATAAAATTATTTCTCTGTTACCATAAATTCATATCCTACAATATGCTATTTTTCTTAACAAAGCTGCCCGGATGTAGAGCTTACACGGTTGCTCGCACGCGCGAGAGTTATGGTTAAGCAACCGAGATGGTAAGGCCGGGTCGCGGGCCAACGAAGTAAATTTACGCTGATGAGAAAATTCCATATATATTGGATCGATAAGGAAAATGGAATATAATTTTCATAAACTCTTTCACTGCTAAAATCGACTGTTCGTAAATGGTTCGATCATAAATGCTTATCGTCGTTGTAATTATAGTTAATTAAGTCGAGCTTCTCAATTACGAGCAGCTCGTATTTTCCGCTCGAAGAGCTGATGCCGTTTGTCGTTGAACGAAATAGGAAATAAATTAATTCATCAATTTACATATACGCATGCAGTGTGTAGCTTTTTGCATTATTTAATTATAATGACATTAATTTGCTTGATTTCCCCTAGCATCCTAATTTGCATTATACATAAATACGTAAATGTCTCCGATACTTTGGCGGATCGATTAATCCGAAAAGCTATAAGTAGATGTTTTGCAAATATTCAAACAGTAATTTATTTTCTAATTCGCTAGTGATTGCGTATTTATGGAGAATTGCCCGTATTCGAACGACATTCGGTATTCGGTATTTTTTCACGGCGTCATCTGAGTAGATTCATCGAATCATTCAATTTTCAAAGACTAGGTCGGCTATTAAACCAAATATCGATTCGCGGTTACCCGAGCTAAACGGCCCAATACGAGGTTTATAGCAATGGCTCGGGGCAACGGCCGGATTGGGACGCAAGTGAATAATACAGTACGCAGATACTACCGATACTTCAGTCACTAACGAACCTTTCCAGGCTAAGGAAGCTCTATTACATGATACATCACATCAAGCGAAAAAAATGCTATTTGTATTCTTTTGTTGTTTTAAATAGATAGATTCTACATGCAATCGATATTCTCGTAAATTATACATGTCAATTGTTTAAGAAATTAACGATTATTGGTTAAACGAAAATGTTTGACGTTTTTTTTTACAGGAAATAATAAATGCAATAAAAAAACAGGAAGTATCTCTGCCTCAAATAAATAGATGTAAAGTAGGAATTGGAAAATAGATTTTTAGTTTTATTATATTACATTGCATTACATTCATAATTCTATAAATTCTGAAAATTTGTTTTCTCTGTTAAAAGTAAAATAAATAGCTACAACCTTCAAGTTTATGTTTAAAGTTTCTCAACTGATGTAAGTTATTCTTTTGTTAACTATTGTCGATTTCTTTATTAATTATAAGCAATAACGAGGAAAACGTGAACTTTTTTCTTTTTACCATTAATTTTAGATTACTACATACTTAGATTATTTCAACTATTATCTGTTGATTGAGTATTGGAATTCTAATAAATACAAAAAGCGTTATATTTATTCCCGGAGATCTCTAATGAACTAATTTAATTCGCTAATTGCCGAGCACGTCTTGCTATCCTAAAATAGAAATCATTCTCTCTCGCACGACTTAAACAACGGTAGAATCTCTTTTTAAAATTAATCCATTACCATGTGGTGGCGCGCGTTGTGCAGTTACGGTACATTAACTATAAAGGGTGAGCAGTGCGTCCTTTTCCCGTCTTTCACCCTTTCTCTCAGTTTATTTTCCTCCTTCGTCTCCCTTTATTGTGTTATTTATGTGCTTAATACCAGCTTAAGCGAAGTGGCTCAACCTTTCTCGTAATCTGTCGCTTTTTTCCTCCGTATTTTTCCTCTCGCGCAATACAGATACGTAGGCGGCTTATTTTGTTCTTGACGGCTTCGTAATCCTGTGATTTTCCTTGCGGAAGAAACCTGATGTGCAAAGTAAAAATGTAGAGGTAAGAATAATCCGCGGTGAGGAAATAGGATGAATTAATCGCGCTCGATGTAGCTCTAATTGTCACGTGAAGCATGGTCGATTCGTGCAAGTGGCCTTGTTCGACATCGATCGGGTATATCGACGAGTTCTGCGAGTGACGGTGCGGCTAGAAAAATCATGATTTAAATGGCTGAACTATTTCGTGCCTCGCCGTCTCTGCCGTTCGGTGCGCCCGATTTCCCCTTGACTCTCCCTCTCACCCTCATACATTTTGTTCTCCGTTCTTTATTATTCTTCGACTCGGTCGCCCGGGTTCGTTCCTCTTTGTTCTTTTCTCCTCCCGGGACTGTACAACATACGTTCTCTCATATTCACCCCGGACCATGATTTTCTCAGAGCTTCTTCCGAAGTACCTGAAAACTGTTCACTGGTGAGATACGATAGATATCTTGGAGAAAAGTTTATTCCTCTTTTTTGGTAATTGACATTGACAATTTTCACGACGACAACAAACTGCAAATTGCAGACAATAAAGGTGATTTCTAGAGAGGTCGAAATAAAACTATTTATCACGAAACCTATTTAATACTCTCATTATCATTGTGTTCCATTTTTTCTTTTTTCACATAAGATTTCTGTATTTTATGTGATGTAAGTTAACTACACATTTACGGAATAAAGAGGAGAATTATTTTTAATCATCTGGATAAATATGATATATGTGTTGCGAAATCTATGTTTTCTCAGATTTTAATTGTTATAGAATCATTATTGGAGTTTCTCATTGCATATTTTTGATATTTCTCTTATAATCTGTAAACATTACAAAATAATATTTATACCTGAAGCATAAAAAATTACATTTTTTTTATTAATATATCGTGCGATTTGCATCACACAGAGAAACAAAGACAAAGCCAGTTAATTTATCATTGCATGTACATCTCTCCTGTGTATTTAATATTCTCGGATTTCAAATTAGTCTTAATTTGAAGGGAAATGATAAATCTCGTGCAGATGTTACTAGTCTGACGACCTAATTAGTTATATGACAGCGATGGTGGAAGATAGCATTGCAAAAATGCAAATTAAACACGAGTTATCGCTCACAATCAACAAAATTATCTCTAAGCGAAACTTGTACATATGTAACATGCACATCCTGCTTCTTCTCGAATTTCTACAAAGAGACCGCGCCACTAGCGCGGATCATTTCAGCTGTTGTTAAAAAGTCTGTTAAAAAGCGCCTGCATATCTTGTCGTTTGCAGCAAGACGGCACCGGTACTTTTCGTCACGATTACTCGTGAAAGTTTACGCCGTCGGCCGATAAGCTTGCCAATATTACGTCGCTTCTCGTTTAATTATAATTAAACTCTTACTAATAGTCGGTCCAGGACTGTTCTACGACGCTATAACTGCTACCGTGTACTCACGAACTCGAATGGGTCGTTCAATTAAACGCTACTTAACACGACCGATACTCCCGGTGCTTCCTCTGCTCCTCTCGCGACATCGTCAACGTCTTTCGCCACGCTAATCGTCCCTCACTCCACTGGAGATGCACCTGCATCTCACGTCGTCGAACCGTACATCGAAGGAGATGAAATTGTTCGATAACGTGCCAATCACCTCGCGTGCAAATCTATACACAAGCAACTTGCTTATAATTAGCGAAGTAATACGTTATCGATCTGATTTCACACGGCCGATAACGGAGATCGTGCGAATTAATGTTTCGATTATTGATTAATTAACCTCAGCGGATTTCATGCCGGCTGAAATTTAATGAAATAAATTCGAGGAACGTGTTTCTGTGATTTTCGTACGGTGCGTTTATACGTTTCAATATCACGTAACGTGCGCCACGTTCCACGTTTTGTACGCGATTAATTTTAAAGAATTAATATATACGCATTATATGACACGATCATACTAATGGAATGCACGGGAAATTATGATTTTCACGGATTATAGGGGGAATTTATCATTGGCTGCGCGAATACTTTCAGAGTGAATTTAACGATCAATACCTAAGCGTACATTCTTTGTAAAAATGCCGTAACTTGTCTAGTGAAGGAATTTTCCAAGGAGATAATAGATATTCCGAGCTTCTAGCCATACTGAAGCTTCTCGCTCAATAGGGTAATCAGCATTTCTCAACAATAATTGCCGAGCGGTTTCTCTCGGAGCCATTTGTTACCTTTTAAGTCAAGACATAGTCTAATTTATACACGCTATGCATGGCGGAGAAAATACATTTTGACAATCCCTTTTTAACGAAAATATTTGAAGTGTCTGCTTTAATTTATTATGACTTCTTGTCATATAAATAGTAACTGATCTTTTTTTCTGTCTACAAGATTTGATACATAGCTGTGTACGTGTCACGACAAACAAAGATAAGCCAATTTGGAAAGTTTTTACTGCAAATATTTGTGCCTCTCTATTTTTACTACACAAATATATATAACTAAAATCGATTTTTAGTTTGCCAATACTATCTAATATCACTTTACTATGTACGAATCGCTGGAGGAAAGGTAAATTAGGATTGTTTGGCGGATAAATCGCTGATGCGGAACGGCAGCTACGAGTTCCGGTATTTTTTTTTTGTGAAAAATATTTGCGTGATACTCGTCATACCGGTCCGCGTACGAAACTTTAATATGATGAAATTCAGTTCGTGGGGCAAACTGAATTTATACCTACCGTAACGGTCTCTTCATCACTATCCATTTTTCCAGAGCTTTTACTGGCATTCGCGGCAGCACTCCGTCAAAATTTTCCAAAGCGAGGCCGTCTCGCTCCGCTGCATCGGTAATCATTGCACTCGAATGCACAAGGTAATACTTCACCAGGGCTTTGACGCGCAAGCTTTGCCCGCAGGTGCGGAATCGTCGACTCGCTGCGACAGCTGCGCGACGCCCGTACGGTTTACAACCACGTGAAGCGGCTTGTTTAACGATAATTATAACACCGCCAATTCGATGCTTGTTCGCGGTTATGACACACACGCGTAATACCGATATCCTGTTCGAACGGTTTCTAGTGATGCTCGTACGAGAGCGAAAACCGGATTTATAGAGATATATTTCGATTCAATGAATTTAGATTTTTTGAAATTTTTCGAACCAAACGCATTGACCATTATTCGTTATTATTGAACGAGATATAATTTTAGAAGACAATATTCACACTATAGAGAACATGCAAATTAATTATTCCATTTTCCTCGATATATATATATTAAATATATATATATATATATATTAAATATATATATTATATTTATATAAATATATATATTTATTTATTATCTATTAAATATACATGCATATATTTCAAGACTTTTAAGTAATATAATTGTTCTAATTATATAATTAGACAAACTGATATTTATGTGAAAATGAAGATATATGAATAATGATAAAACTAATCGAGCTTTGCGTTGTAACAAGTAATGAATAGTAACAAGTTTTATTGCACATTATCTTTTTAATTGCACGCCGTGTTTGGATCGCATGCCGAAATTTTGCTGCTACTGGTTCGGCTAGATTGTCCGAGCTCGCGCACGGGGAATTCGTCATATCCACGCGTCAGCTGCAACGCACTGACGGATTACAACCGTGCAGGCACGTCGGTTAACGATAATAACACCGTCGTTTTCCACGTACATCAGCGTGTAACATATGCACACGGGGCGCCGATACACGTGCGGATATTTAAAGCCGGAACTTTGCCAGTAGCTTAGCTTACAATTAGCCATCTGCACAGCGCTCGATATATCCGGTGTTGTGCGGTTAACCGGTTAACTTGCCGAACGAATTAAATCAATTAACCAATTTACTGAATTATTTTGTTCCTCGTTATATTGTGGGACAGGAGTGATCGCGTCAATTCGCTTAACTCTCGATTTAACTCGTTAATTTCTCTGTGCTATTGACAAGATCGATTTTATTCCACTCTTTATCCTCGCATCGTCGCCTATGATTCATCGAAATTTTGCACTATCCGTCCCGCTCTCCCCTGCGATAGCCTCTCTCCCCCCTCCCTCCCCGTATGTATGTTTCCTCGATTAATTTTCCTACGCTGACGCTCTGACACAAGTTACTGTCACAATTTGCAACGGGGAGCCTTGTTTCTGTTACATAGGTGATCATTGCACTTAAACGCAACTACCAGCTAATATTTTGATATCGCTTTGACGCGGCATTGTTGCCACAGCCCGTCGCACCGGCAATAGCGAGAACGGCGTTGTTTAGTAATAATTATAGTGACAACATACGGCGAGTGTATATGTGTACACAATGCATCCTATCAAAGCAGAAACTTGTAATTACCGCTCCCACGATAATTTCCGTCGATGCGCGAGGCGTTGATTGTGCAATTGAGAATACATCTAGAAATGTCACATTTATATCACGCGGAGGGCTTCCCTTTGAATAATGGAGTAATACTCGTTGTAACCTGTTGGTGTATCACGTCTAATTATAATTACACAGTGAAGTTGTATTACTTTGTTGCATGTACCGCGCAAATCTTGAAAGACGACAGAGAGAGAGAGAGAGAGAGAGAGAGAGAGAAAGAGAAATCTATTTATGAAATGCGTATTAAACGGACACTGAAACGATTAAATGTAAGTAAAATTATGTAGAAACTTTTGAATGAGCGTTTCCGACCAGTGGTCGTAAATAAAACAATTATACAAGAAGTGAAATTAATTAGAGAAAGTGTTTAAACACTTGTCGAAGTAAGTGTGCATCGTAATTATTGTTTATCAAGTTTGAGTGACGGAATAATTTCTTCTGATTTTTAGAATAACGGGTATTTAATGCATTTGCATGCCATGCGTGATTGTACGTACGCTCAACGTTTAATTCATGCGATCTTTGAAGACAGGAACTCGAGGCGCATTTTGTTCTTGTGAATTATCTTCATTATACATAAACCGCCCGATATATAACCACACGTATATCGGAGATGCTGTGAAATTATCTCTGCCTTCCGATACTAAAATAATATGCGACATGCGTTCTCGCAATTTGAACTATTAAACTTGTTAATTACATCCCATACAAAAGTAATGCAACATAAAATAACACAATTATTAAAAATCAATACTTTAGCACACTAAAACGACACTTGATTTACATTTTGGAACTTCTATTGCTTTAAAAAAATTTATTGTGCGTAATCTCCACTCTATCAAAAATCGGAAAATATATCGGTGTATTTTGATATTAAATTACAATTTTATCTTTGGTAGAAATACATTTGCATTATAATGCGATTAGAAATAAACTACATCGTTAATGTTGATTGAAATTAAGTAGTTATAAAAAGTACATATAATTATGATTGTAGAGATTATTATAATTTGTGAATCGAATCTTAAAATATTTCGATTGAATAATGATATACGATGAACTGTTAATAGTTTTAGCTTCTTCAAGTATTTTGGCCATATTATACTTGAATATATTATTAGATATATTATTATAGTGTTACGCTTATGTAACACGCATCACAATATTACAACATTTACACTAACGTATTAATACGAAAGATAGATTCTATAGAGAAAAATAATCAAGTCGCGAGAAATATGAGAAATCTCGATTATATTCTTATACGAGAATAATTTAAATTATATTTCAACTGTACGCTACGAGATCTAGCCGACTTGTAATTTTATAAGAAATCATGATAATTTTCATTTAGGATAGATTTCATTGTGATCCGCGTGCCGCTTTGCTGCAAAGCGTTTGTGCAGGCTCGATAAAATATAATTTCGCCGGTGTTTCCAACCGACGTGACGACGAGACGGCACAGCAAACAACAAGACGAATGAACGTTCGCAATCTTGACAAATGCAAGAAACTCCGGTTCTCCACTTGCCTTATGCTTGCCGGAAAACGTTTGTCAAGCCGAACTGAAATATGGCAGCGTACCATCCGACAATATTTAATTGCTCCTTCTGCGGGAATGAATTACAGCTCTGCTAACAATGGCGCGTGATGTACCAAGCGCCATATAGAACGAAGAAATTCCACTTTGTCTTTAAGTTACGTTGCCGCGTTTCTTCGCATACGTTTATATCGCGGCGAGGTGTACATAAAATAAAAAGCTTCCAGCGTGAATTCGGAATCCCAATGGTGATTTGGCGTGCATTTTACGAGCGCATTGACGCGTTTTATCGCAGTTTTTTTTTTATCATCGCATTACGTTTTAATACGAGAATGATCGGCCAATCGATATCAATTCAACGTCTTCGCTGTGACGTGCAATCCTTTCGCCGTTTCGCGACAAATGCTGCAATCTTAATCGAGCACTGAGTGCATTGTCGAAACAATGGCCGCTCTTGAAACCGCGTCAAACGTCGATCATCCCCGCTGGTGGGAATAATTCAAACGTCGGTACGACGCTCCTGTCTAGCCGCACCTGTTCGACGACTATCGATTTTCGTAATGTTCCGACGTTGGAATCCCGACGCGACGTCGTCGGCGAGACTTCACACCGACCGCCGCCCGTCTACCTGACGTAATATCGATTATCTGTCTCCGACTATGAATAATCGCGTCGAATTCGCATATTACGTTCGGGACTTTTGGCGAAAAGTGAGGTCAACCGCGGACTTACACGGAGGAACAAATCAAATCCAACGCGAATTGTCGTCGGATCATGCCGAATTGTCGAAACCGGAAGTAGTATCTGACGTGGGAATACGGAATATTCTAGGAGGAAGCTGTCGATAGCTTGGATATGGAATTTTACGGACAAATCATGGGTATAAATCGCGTTCAAAGAATACGTAGCAGTAGTGACAGTAACTTATCTCCGATGACACTTTTCAGTTTCATATATCTTCCTTTTTAGCGAGTTATATAGGTATAAAATAAATCATGACTATTATATATATATATATAT
>VBVR01005332.1:0-12349 GCA_011638315.1 Tetramorium parvispinum | reverse complement strand
TGTATAAGAGACAGATATAATACTATGTACATTTTTTTATTATGGACAAATAAGCCAATAATTATGAAAAATTACAATTTCTTTTTATGGAGTTTACGATTCATTATGACTGTCATTATATGTATATGTGTACATACGTATAGCAATAGAAAGGTCTTGACATTTTAAGCCTGGCAAGATTAACGTTTAATGCTTTAAACCCGCCAACAGCATCATACAATGCAAAGGAATAACCCACCTTATCCTGCCATTAATAAAACAAATGCGCCGCCGAGTAACGAAGTGTTTCAGCTGATAACATTACTTTTGAAAAACAAACATAAATAAAATCATTTGCAAATAAAATGAAAATGAAATGTAAAAATAATCACGTTACAAATATCTTCATTTCTATTTCCTTTCTCTATATTTTTTTCTTATATTTTCATGTCATTCTAATATTTTTTTATTTATCTTTTCTGTTTATGTAAAGCAGTTATTTATTTTAATTTATATATATTTCTTTTATTTGCACAATTGTATACGTATATATTTTTTTTTGTCGAACTCTTTTATTCTTTCCATTCGTTTTCCCGACCGATCACGGAAAACGTAATTTTAGAAAACCGGTTAACAGAAATACCCGTGTTATTTAAGTATCTAATCGCGCGTGTGCGCTCGTCAGCTCGCGATTGGACGTTCTTATTTATTTGACGTCTCGCCGAGCCGCATCCGTTTTACTTATACCCTTTCCGGCGTTCACACTGGCATCTTCATTCGTAACACTGTTGCAAGGGTTCCGCTGCGTGTCACAGAGACACGCACACACACATATAAATTTTCCAGTGGCCTTATCATCTCGCGACTGGCGGGCGAAGGAGAACACGTAACACAGCCGATTGGCCGCAGCTGTCGTTCTCATACTGTACAGTGTGTGCCGAGTAGTTAAAGCACGCGCAGGTGAAATCGACAGTCACTATGTCGTGTGTGATAAAACGCGTAATCGTCCGCCCGACGATTCGCAATGAGTCATGTTTCGCGCGCGAAAAAATGCGCTGCGCGCGTGCTTCTTCTTTTCCGACCTCGGCGCCTTTCCCCCCTTCCGTTACCGTTAATTTTCGTCATATACTGTACATAGAACGATATTAAATGAGAAAAAATCATTATATATGTGTTTTACAAGAAGAGACAGATTCAGGTATTCTCAGAAAATTGAAAGAATTATGAAATTTTTAATAGTTAACAATGATATTTAAAAACAATGATATATAAAAAAGAAAAGTATATAAAAGTCTGTCTTTATTATATCAATGTTTAGGAATTTCCATAATTGTAAAACATAACGTAAGATTTAGGCCGGTACTTAATCAGTTCTTATATTCAAGATCATCTCAAGTACAGTCTTAAAATGTTCTAAACTAATCACGAAGCTGTATTAGCATCTTAAGATATTACTTAAGACGGTCTTGAAATAAGAACTAACTATGAGTACCGGCCTCAGCCAATAAATGAGTGTATAGATACAATTCGACCAAAAAAGTAAAGCGTTTTTACAGTCTGTTTAATTCTATACACTCATTCATTGGTTAATTCTTATGTTACATCTTACGAAAATTTATATGCGGAGATCCTTAATGATAACTTTTGACGCAAAATTCTATTTATCATAAGAGATTGTTATTTTCTGTATTTTTTCTGCCTCTTTACATTTTATGGAATTTTTATTTTTCAAAATTAAATGACAATTTTTTTAATTGTCGTTACATTTAATTTTTTTCCTTTGCAATATATATCAAAATAAATTAAGTTTTGATAATGTAAAGTGATAAAAAATGGGATTTCTTTTTGGAGCATGTAGATTGAAATATAATTGCAAATTTTGACTAATTATCACGAGAGCCATTTGAAAATGTAGAATACATGCAAAGAGAAACTGTATATTATGAGCATTTATTAATGCAAAAAGGAGGCTTTTAATATTTATCGATACTACCTAACGCGAATAAACGAATTTTCTTTATATGTAAGAAAGAATTACATATAATTTTGTATTTTTAACAATTCTACGTATTATATATAATATCATAATTAACGAGTTCCCAAATCCTAAAATAAAATCCTTAAACTATAATAAATTAAATTAAAAGATACATTTATTAGCAAAGTACGCGAAGGATGCCGCTTATTTGCAAATATTGTAATTTTTACGAGAAACGACATTTAAATCAAATATATGTATATTTAAATTTTCGTATATTTCGCACGTAATAAACACTTCCACTAATTGGTTTGATCAATTAAAGTTCTCCATTGTACGAAACAAAGGGCTGCGTTCCGAAAATTCGCTGCCAGTACTGAAAATGTATAATGTGCGTGACACGAACTATAGACTTGCAGTGAACTGCAGAGACTGGCAGTGAATGTCGAAACGCAGCCAAAGTCATGTGTGTGCGCTTTTCTTTGGGACACCCAGTAGCCGTCTTTCCCGGCGCGGCGCGATCCTATTAAACGCATTCTTACGACGACGCCACAGTGGACACTGGACTTTTGCGGCGTACACATGTCGCGCTAGCCGGGTGCCTAGGCCTTCGACGTTTATTTGTCTTCGTTTCTGTTCGCCATCGTGCTGTTCGTCGTGCTGTTATTCGTGTGCGCGGATCCACTATCTGCTCGAGTTCCTGTCCAGCGTGATTCCGCGTGTGTACCGGGGGTGTTGTGCGTTATGCGGCCTCGGCCGGCGTGCTGCTGTCCATTACGATAACAAGCTGCACGGAGAGCCCGTTTAATTGTCGTCCGTGTCTCGTCGTCGTTTGTGTTGCCGCGCCTAATCGCACCGTTGTTTCTTCCACGTCTCCGCAAACACCGTGCGCGCTGGGAAATACGCGATACTGTACGCACGGTCAACACGTGGGCGCATACGACCGATAAAGGTACGATAACCCGCCTGAATTGCATTGTATCCTATCTACTCGAGGAAACGAAAGGAAAACCTGAATTTGAACAAATTTCAAAGAGAACTTATTGTTGTAATATTGTTATGCTTCTAAATTTTTCTTTCTTAGGTCCGAATTTATAGACGTTTATCAAATCTTAAGATTTATGAATTTCTTAAATTTTAAATCGTTTTTTTAAATTGTATAGCTGATCTTGGCTGCTTTATAGTTTATAGTTCAAAAAATGGAATAGCACGCGAGAAAGAATTAAAGCACACACTGAAATAAAGTTGGGACAATAGATTTTACGTTGAAAAAGAAAGAAAAGTTATAAAAAAAATTTTATTTTGAATTAGAAACTGAAGTAGAAAGATCTGAAAGTTATTTGAAACATTAAATACATTATTATACATTATTATACGTTATTATTTCTAAATATTTCTAAATATTTTTAGATATTAATTCTAGATTTCAGATATTTTCTATGGATATTTTTTAGTTTCTTTCTAGATTTTTTAAGACTATTTCTAGACTTTAGATATTCTCTATAGATGGTCTTTAATTTTTTTGTTTTAATTTTTTTCTTATTTTAATCACTTTCTTCGTCCAACTGATTAGTACATCGTCTTCCTTTAATTAATAATTACACTATTTCTATGTTGCTTTTTATTTTTTCAATACAACTCATTGCAAATATTTATTATTAAAAAGCATTCTTCACATACCCTGCAAAGATTTTTCGCCTAGCCTTGCCATAACTTACTAAGCTCTTCATTCTCACATTAAATACGATATAATTTCATATTTCATGAAATACAAAAAATATTTTCGAAATCCGGAGTATCTTGATATTCTTTGTCGGGAAATCTTTCTACGAAACTTTTACGATCTTGTTACAATCAAGTTCAACCCTGAAACGAAAGTAGAGAAATTTCCGTTAAGATCGCAACATGTTCTTTCGAGATTGGACTCTCGAGTTTCCGGCCGGTCATTAAGGGACGAATGTAAAAGGCTGTTCAATATCGGAACGGCGTGTCTGAAGCGCTCTCGACGCTTGAAGTTTAAGAAGAGCACTCGAGAAGCAAGCGAGAAAGAGAGAGAGAGAGAGAGAGAGAGAGAGAAAGAGAGCAAACGCGACGCGACGGACTCGAATTAAAATGGTCCACTGAAACTCATTCCCCGAATTAAACGGATTAGATCCAATCAGCACTCGTCGCGGTCGCTGCTGCTGCCGTCGCTGCTTGCCGAAGAAGTGAAGCAGAGCACGCAACACGTTGCGTAACGACCTGGTACACGTTTAACTCGATCCCGTCCTTTGTTTAATTAAATCTGCCTGTGGTCGGACTATTTGAATTTCGCGCCGCGATCTTTTCAACTTCTGGCGCGCCTCGTCCCTTTTGATACCGCGCGATTAATCCCCTCATCGCGCTGCAATATTTCGCAATATTTGCCTTTCATATTTCGCGGAATTTCGGATTTGAATAAACGTTGTCAGAGATCGGGCAAATCTCATTGTTCGTATCCAATTAAATGAGTGGCCGCGATCGCTCTCTCTTTCTCTTTCTCTCTCTCCCTCTCTCTCTCTCTTTCTGCTTCTCTCTTTCGCGAGCAATGGGCGTCAAGGTCGTCGTTCCTACGGATTCTGATTTCGTTAAAGTTTGCGCTTCCTCGGATCGCGACGAAGGGATTCTCGGGCGGTGTCTTTCTCGGCACGTCTCGCGAGAATCTATCGATTCCGCCGAGAGCCCCGACTCCGTTTTCGACAGACGGAATATTCGGCCGCTTTATGGGGTTTCATGCTCCACCGGCTGCCATGACTCACGCCGAGTATGTACGTACACACGAGCGCGTACACCACGTGATCACATAGACGGGAGCACCTTCTACATTGCGCGCGTTCCGCGGCGTATCCTCGATTTGTCAAATTTCTCGCGACTGTTAAATATTAAAGGATCGAACTTAAATCTATTCCTTGAGTTAAGTAAAAGTAAATAATATTTTTTTATTTTTAACTACCATGTGTGAAGGTATTAATTTAACATAGAATATGTTGTTGATTAATTTCATTGTTTTAATTAATGTTTGATATTGAGTAGGAATAGTGGCAATCTAAGGAATAATTTATTCAAATTGAGTATAATTAGATATTACAAATTTAACAGTGCACAATTTACTATTTTTCGCTATTCTTTTTACGTTGGATCAATAAAATAATACATTTGAAGTTTAAATAGACACTAATCGATAAACGAGAAAAGATAGAAACTAATTTATATTTGTCAATAAAAAATAATGCTGACTATTATCTTTTTGTCTCAAGGAATTAAAAAAAGCAAATTCATAAATATTTGAATATGCACTATAATAACTTATTAATATAAATACTTAAATAAGTTTATAAATTACTCGAATGTGAATTAAACTATATATAATGTAGTCTAATTAAAGTATATTTAATATATTTTAATTTATATATTATAATAATTACTTTAATTACTAATTAATTACCTTAATATATTTTAATTAAAGTATAATGATCACGTAGATGTATTATTAAATAGGAATATTTATTAAGAGTAATACTATTTTTTTAAACATTTTTAATTACTGTCTTATGAATAATAGAGATTGAACTTTTAGTATAAGACATAATAATATATTCTTCTAAAAATCCGTAGGAATCGTTTTGTGAGATCTCGGCAATTTTTGTCGAGTAGATTAAAATTGCTGGGTGGGAGGCTTGGATTTAGACGCCCATCAAATGCGTCGCTATAAAAATTTTAAGAGTACAAATTTGTAAATGGACAGCATGACAGTAGTCACGACGGGACCCGATACTCGCATTGACAGATTGCGGTTTGTTTCGTCTATCGATGGGCGGGATGGAGGAGGAGACGGGAAAGAGTTGATCGGAATATATGATCAGGGATGATAGTCTGCAATTACATTTTCGCGATGACCCTTCGGGAGCTTGTTCCCGCAACACGGCTCCCCTCTCCAAAGGAGAGAAACACGCATTTAAATTACGCACACGCGTTATTGTGTACCGCAAATACGCACTTTACGCGAGCCGGGATGGTCGATTGTGGTCCACTAATGATCGCGGCGTTTGCAGCTGCAGTAAAAAAAATTTGCAGGATGTTGCGAAATCGTGAGATATCCCCTTCTAAATAATATTCATTAATTTTATTACATTCCCTTCTGCAAATTTAATCTATATTTAGTGTCTTTTATTATTCCCAATTGTTATAATTATAATTTCGCATTTAAAGGTAACAATTATATGCAGGATGTCGAAAATTACCATATCCTCTTAATGACAGATTAAGTTTAGAAAATTTCAAGACGAAAATCTTGATACAAAAATGTCAAGGCTACAATAGTTTTTAAGTGGGAAGTGATTACTGTTAAATTATTTTGTATATCGGCTCACAAATTGATATTGAGCGATGTTGATAATTTCGAATGTGAAACTCACGTGGATTTTCATTACTCCAAATGTGGGAATTATGTGTATTAAATAAACCCTCGCGCGTGAAGCAGGATTCATCCGAAAATAAAATTGTTTCAACAAAACCTGGTTCTTGCTCTAATATCCATGTACAAAAATTTGCTCGACGTGTGTAATCTTGCAGTAATAAGTTGTGAACTTTTGTAAAATGGTATGCGTGCATTCTATTTTTAAGAGGATATACGGTAGGTTTTAGGACACACTGTATAAAATAATATTATCCATAAGTTATCTAAATTTTATGTGTAATGAATTCTACTTATTTCATAAGTTAAAAATATGCTTTTACTTATATATTTTCAATGTATGTTTATTAATACCTATATAGATAAAATATATAATGTATAATCAAAATAATATTTTTTTATGAATGACCGAGTAGATTTGCAAATATTACAAGATTTATTACATGTGTCGAATAAATAAAAAGTACGAAACTTTTACATATGTATAAAATCTTTCCGCACACGGAAAGCTTTATCGCTCGTTTTTTCCCCTCACAACGCTCAATATTGACTCTGCGAAAGTGCTCGTGGACGGAAACCTTCTAATTTTCCGGCTTCGCGATCTTGGTCGACGCAATGCAAATACAGCAGTTTGCTACGCTGCGACAAGAACAGACTCTGACGATCATTATTGCCATGACAATCTCGATATAGTGCATTTTCTATAATGTCCCAATATCTTATTTACAGATGCATGTATGAAACATGATAAACATAAAAAATGTAATAGATAATACAATAGCAATGTAATAATTTAGATTAATTTAAATAATTTAAAATAATTTTGCTAAACCTGCAGATTTATTTTCATAAAATTCTAATTTTATTTGAAAAATTTAATTAGAAAAGAAAATCAGTATTATACAATATATTACAATTGAAGAAAATATTTGAATTGAGAAACGATTGAAAGGATATTTTTAACGCAATTATTATTGCGTCACAATTTTAAAAGTTCATCACGCTAAAATTGGAGTTTATATCGTGACAGTTTTAATTCTGTAATGTAAGCAGTGTTATTGATCGACCGGACAGTTGGTTGATAGAATGATGACCTATTGTCAAACTAGCCTTCTCTCTCGTTGACCCTAACCCTCTTCTCTGCTTTTGTCTTTCAGCTGCTTAATTCTCTGGCAACCGATTTGGACTGCATGCTGAGCGAGCTCTGCACGACCCCGGATTCCTACGAACGGTGAGTACATCTTCTTTTCTTCGTTGGCTGTTTCTCAACTAGGTCAAGTGCGATCGTGTCATTCATCTCGAATCGATTGATAATATCACTTTTGA
This sequence comes from Tetramorium parvispinum, assembly GCA_011638315.1. Taxonomy (NCBI): domain Eukaryota; kingdom Metazoa; phylum Arthropoda; class Insecta; order Hymenoptera; family Formicidae; genus Tetramorium; species Tetramorium parvispinum. Next base: position 4,634 of record VBVR01005332.1, on the reverse strand, counting down.
GCGCGTTGTTGTGTTGACTATTTCCATAATTTGCAAATTGATCATATGATATGATATTATCATATGATAATTTTGTACGCATAATAAGTGTACAAAATGAAAAGTATATAAACATTTAATAATTTTATGCACAATTTTATTAGATTATATTTTGATATTAATTATTATTACATAAGTATATAGGTTTTTATTATTAATTGCTATTCAGGTTAAAAAAATTGTTATTAAAATTTATGTTTAAAAACATATAAACATATTCAAAATCAGATACATACCTACATAAAACACTTATTTTATTTATACAATAATTATCTACATTAATAATTATTTATGTAATAATTATTTAGTCTATTTATATCTAATTATTAATAATTTATTACATTGCAATATATGTATCACGGAAAAATTCGGCTTGAAAAGCGAAGGACAAGAGGGGAAAACACATTAACCATCCCTTGCCACGTGCGGTGGAGGTTAAATCGAATTAATTCCCGTAATTTATGGCGAAAATCTCGCGCGAATAATTTCCATATCGCGCGGAATCCTCCTCGTGATGTATGAGAGATTGCACCTACCAATATTCGAGATGTTACATGGAACACTGGATATTATATCGGGCGGTCAAACGCTCATTACATCCCTTACGTTTCCTATAAATCAATTCCGCTAATTCGCAATTTTATGTAAATTTTAATCTATCTAAATTAATGAAAAAACTGAATAATAGAAATGATTGCCAATCGGTTGGGTGCTTTTATCTTATTGTTAGTGATACATCAGTTTATTTATCCTATTCTTATTCTACTGTTCTGCTTAAATTCCAAAAATACGAATTCCCAAAACTTTTCACTTCCTCGTCACTGGCTCATTATGTTCATGAAATTGATGACACGACCTCTGCGTGTTGAAGTTATTGCCGTAAACCTGTAGATTCCAAATAATTATTTATGAATTTTATGCATATAGCACTATCTATCTGTCGCAGAAATAAAAAAAATAAGAAACCTTGCTCGTTGAAATGCGATCATCGCATTTATTATTGCTTCATTCGTAATGTAAAAAATTATAATTAATATTATATTTGTGTAACAATTAAATATTTAACTTTCCCTTAATAAAACGATTTGACACTTTATTTTGAATCGCCCGTTATATGAAATAATTACATGGGAGGTGGTTATGTACACAATGCATGGATATAGATTCCTGTGTGGATATACATGGTAGGGTTAAACCTTAAAATTTAACACAACCAGAGGGTGCGCCCTCCTATTCACTCCAAAGACAAGATGGACGATGTCTTCCTGAAAGGACGCAAAATTTCAAAGGGACTCGAGAAGGGTTCTGTGCACTCGCCTAAGTTTGAAACTTGCCATAACTTCAGTTCCATATCGACGAGCGTGATTAACTGCGACAATTAAATGGGACGACGATTACGCGTGTTTCGTTTGATATGACTCAAGCTAGTTGTTTACAAAGTAGGGCATTACATTACTGCATTAATTTCATCATATCGTACGTTGTTAATTTCTATTAATTTTGTTATAGAATGAAATTGTCAGAAAAAGTGTATTACAAAAATATTTAAATATAAAAATAATACTTAAATAACACATTATTTTTTAATAATGACAATTAACGTTAACACATTGTTTTGCTAAATACGCAAAAAGCTTTTGCAAGTGTCCATAATGTTTTAAAACGGAAAAAATTGACTATTAATACATATTTTTAATTACTATATAAATATTGTTATATCAATTTTAGAATTATGTTTTTCAAAGCGTACAATAAAATATTCAGATTTTTATAAAATTATCAGTATTTTAAATGACGAAAAATTGACATTAATTTTTGTCTATAAAATTTTTGAAATTATAGCTTTCTAATTATGCTTTGCATTTGCGTTGAAAATTTCTTTAATATTATGTAGAAATTGGAATTATAAATGCAAATCAGTATATAATCTATGTCTGCATTTTTCTTAAGAAAAATTCGTTCTTCTCTAAGGATATATGAACGTTATTAAGCGGCGTTGAAACGACGGACAGCTGGCAACGGTAGAGCAATTATGCATAATATTATGACACTAATTCTGAGCACATGTCACGAATTGGGTCGTTTCTTGGCAGCGATGCCAATTTTGCGTGTATTCACAATATTAATCCACGCAGTTCAAGTTTAAGGCAGGTACTTGAAACACTTAATTAATCCAATAATCGACAAATATCTAACCTTATAATCTTATAAAAGTGGAAGAATACTGAAAATAGTGTAAAATTTTAAAGCATTCTTTGTTTTGCTCTGAAAGAGAGTACTATAATTTTACACAGTTTCTGATATGTCGGATTTGATTTACTGCTATTATTTCTATGGCATCTGATTCGTGGGGAAAATTATTAATTATTAATTTTAAAAATAATTTTGCCTTTTTGGATGGCCTTTCATATTCAAAATTAAACATTGTTTCAAGCTAACATTATTATACACCTGAAATATTTGTAATATTTATTCGTATTCTGTAAAATACCACATTGAGTTCAGGCACTTCATTTTATTATTAAAAAATATTTCATTAAGCAGCAAACTATTTTTTTATTGAAAATTAATTTCAAATAAATTATATGTACATGATTGAATAATTGGTAAATTATATTATATTGAGTAATTGAATGGTTGGTGAATTACATTATCTATCTAGTAAGAATTATTAATTCTAAAAATAGCTATATAATTTTTGTTACTTCTTTACGTATATGATTTTATTTTCAATGATGCACGACGGAAACTTATTCATAATATTTCGCTCTATTATAAGTTTTCCAAAGTTAGATTCCTTATTACTTTTACGAAAATGCTTCCTCCCTCTCGCTTCCCCAAAGTTGCGCCTCGCGTTTGTGCATTTATTATTAATCTTACATCGTCTGGAAGCCTTTTTGCGTAACGAACTTTTACCATCTTTCTAAAAGATAGGCACGCGCGCATTTCCTATATCTCTCTTTTTTTACTCTTAGAAAAGTTGAAGCACTTTCCTCAATCTTGTGTATGCGTCTGGTGTGTGTATGTATATTTTTCATGATATAAATCACCTGTCACAACGTTGGCTTGTTCTCAATATGCATAATTGACGCGAGGAGCATCACTCCGCCACCGTAAAAAATGACGAGGGACGTTTAACGTCCGCTCTTATTTGTACATCTCGTCATAAAGATTATCTCACAAAGCACGACATGCTTTTACATTAATTAAATAATGCTTGTATTTACACAAAGAAAAATGTTTCTTTACAGTTTATATTAGGTGTTTGTTTGATTTAAATTTGTTTTATTAAACATTATTTCATTGAATGAAAATTTGATTATTAATTCCATTTCATACCCATTAAATATATATTAATGATGGAAAAGTAACTATTATTTGAAATAGTACGTCTGATTCTTGAAATAAGAGCGTTGTTCGTTTCAATTTTAACATATTACTTAGACTATTAAGCTCGTAGACTTGTACGAATAAACTAAATTTATTTATTTCAAAAAATATTTTATTTAAAATAAATATGTACATTTTTTGAAAATCAATTTTATTTGTTGGTTTAAACATTATACTTTGGTTGGATTATTTAAAAATTAAATTTTTTTACTTCAAAAAAATTGATTAAACATTTTTCTCCGTGTAGCATTTAACTTTATTTATGCAAAATAATCATTGTAATAATTTTCGTAAAAGAGTCAAAGTTTGTACAAGTACATGCCAAATTATTCTTTTTTTTTCAAGTAGATTCGTCTTTTTGACATTTATTTAAAGCAATTTATAATTTTATTCCGCTTTTCAGTGCCGCGTCATCCGATCGTGATGAACGCGTTATGTGTCGCGAAAATGAGCAGAAAACGATCAAATCTCTTTAGTATACACGTTCATACATCGGTAAAAAACGCGCGAGTATGCATGTAAATTAACCGGACGGCTGGACAAGCGATGCGACGCGACGTGCTTTGCGCGAACGAAATTTCCAATTTCTCCCCTATCGCCTGCCGCTCTCCAAAATATCAAGCCTCACCTTCCTTTTTTTTTCCCCCCTCTGCGTTTCCCGGAAATGTCGTTCTCCGTTCCCGACACTTTTGTTCGTCAAATTCGAACGTGGCAACCAATGTTTTCGCCGGGGAAAAAAAAGAAAGGGGGTTTCTGAAAAAAATGGTCGTCGTGACAGGTGAGAAACTTTTTTTGCCATTGTCTCGCGCTCGCAATTTTTTACATTGTTGCAGGATTTCGAAATCACAGGGTTTATAATTCGTTATAAAAAAGAAAGAGAGAGAGAGGAGAGAAAAAGAAAACAAAGAATGCGTTTTTTAAACTAACGAAATTAAACGATCAAATTAAAAATCTTTTTAAACTTATCTTTATATTAGAAAACTTTTTATTATTATTTAATGATTTTATACAATCCAGATAAAAATCTGTCCTTTAAAGCAAAACTTCTTGAAATTTGTCGTTCATTTAATTAAAAAAAAAATTAATTTGTTGAATTAAAAAATGTTTTCATTTTTTAAAGTTTCTATTCTAAAATTTAATATCTAAAATCAAAAATTATGTTCTAATTTTCTTTGTTTACATTTTCTTCGTTTACTCTTAAATAC
>VBVR01005331.1:0-12350 GCA_011638315.1 Tetramorium parvispinum | reverse complement strand
CCTTTTCTACCTCCCCCCTCCCTCCCTCCCTCTTTCGCCGATTTCTTTTCCTCTGCCCTGTGCGTCTTTCTAATTTTATTACTAGTAGATTTATGCGCGACGGTGTATGCCAGCGTTTCCACCTAAAATTCCTCTACTCGTGTCCCGCACTCGAGCCAGCGAAGGTAGACACGGAGTAACTGGCTCGCTGTGCGGCGCATGACTATCGGATGATGCGATACATTAATTCTCAGTGCTTATGATTGCTCGCTGTTAATTGCATTCGAGATTTCCAGAGTGAGAGAGACAAAGAGGGAGAGAGAGGGAGAGTGGGAGAGAACATCAGAGGCGGACGTAACGAGGAGAAGGATAGAGCAAATCACGCGGCCGAGTGCGACGAAGAGGACGAATGCGTATCAATCAGAGCGGTGTCTTGCCCACGCAACCCTCCAACCCCCATACGCGAAAACCGCCCCCGAGAGCTCCCGCGCTCTCTCCGCGCTAGGACTCTCACGCTCCTTGTCAACCTTGATTCCCCCCCCCCTTCCTTTCGTCCTCTCACTCTCTCTCGACTCTCGGATACACAGCCTGGAGGACAGAGGTGCGTGCCATTTATCACCGACGGGGGAAAAAGTGCGCGTCATCGCCCGTAACCCAAACTCAGATGACTTCGTGAGACGCCTGTCAACAATATCGCCCCTTTCCGCACGACGACAAGAGGAAGCGGTCGCACCGATTTCGCAACGAAACGAGATCAGCGCACCCTTTTGCTTCCTTCGCCCTCTTCGGCTCCTGTTTAGATTGGACTTGACAGTATCGAAAGAAATAGCAGAGCGATTCTTATTTCGCGAGATACAAGAGATACGTAGTGTATAACGGGATAAAATATTTACTCTGAAATATATGTACACGATGTCGACGATGTATATAAAAAAAAGACATTGCACTATTTTACGATGCGAAACTGAAAACTGTCGTAGCTCGAATAAGAGATCGCAGAAAGTTCGTCGCACTTTCATAGCACGACGTCGACGATCCACTCCCGTGGACAAATAGTTTAAGACCTATTATAGTATAAGAAAGAGGCACGCCTCGATATCGGTTGGCAGATATCAACCTGTCGAAACTCCACCGCAGAAACTTAGTCAATCTGCTGCGCCCGACCCATCCTTACTCCACCCCAATCGACCCTTAAAGCTTCGGCGACGAGCGCCCTGCCGGGTAGCAGTCGGTAGGGCGTCCTCCCGAAGGTAGCAGATCGTATTTCGAAAACTCCCTCTCCCTGCCGAGGAAGCAAGAACTCGAGAAACAAAGAGGAGAACGGTACGGTGGCTCAGGGCGAAGGAGAGGATGGCATTTGCGCGAGGAGTTCGCTTGCAAAGTGTCAAAAGCTTCGCCAGCGAACGGGCGGTGAAGGCGACGAGAGGAAGCGAGCGAGATCGATGATCGTACGTCACCGCGATAAAGAGATGTCCTTGCACGGGGATTCGGGAAGTTAATAACGGGATGAGAAGAATTCGAAAGCACGTTTTATGATAAATGGGAAATTACATGTCTGAATAATAAACAAAAGCTTTACAAATTGCAGATTTGACTGCAGTCTCTTGCAGGTGGTCTTGTATCTTCCTTAAATGTACGAATTGATTAAATTCTTCACATACTAATTGAGATAAGATCGTTCTGGCCCAAGATTGAAGTTCCGTCTCCGTGCGTCTCGGAGAACGCCTGGCGGAAGTTGCGGAGCGGCACGTAGTTGGGACATCGCGACGCCCCGGGCGAGCGAGAAGACGCATACCTGTGTGTAAACCGTCAGGTACCACGGCATAGTTCATCCGAGACGCATTTTTCGCGCCCCTAACCCCGTGGCACTTGACCCCGTAGGTCGACGGACGGCGGCGCGGGGACGCGGGCGGTAGCGGAAGGCGGTGCCGCAGATACGGGTCGGACTACGAAAGGACCAGGGATGCCTTCCGGAACTCAAAGACATTCTCGTCTTGGGGACCGCGAAGTTTCAACCATCCTCGATGACGGCGGCGGAATCTCTGACCGCACGATATCCTGGGGGCGCGCTCGCTCGCCTTAAACATCCCCCGCATTGCCGGGACTTTCGCCGCTGCCGCCGCAAATTCGGGAATATGCCCCGCGGCCGCAGGGCATCGGCGCCGAGGAAATATTTTATTAGCCTAATGGATCGGAAAAAAAAACGAGAAGCCAACGGAACATTGCGCGGCGCTGCGGCCGGACTGGCCGAAACGGGAGACGCGGGCGCGTAACTTTCAGCCCGCGTGTAATAATTGATTTGCATAATTATGTATGTGCATAATTATGAATTTAAAGCGTCCCGCGCGCGCGGCAGGTACATCGTATCTGATACGCTTTGGCGGTAATAGTAATAAGTTTGTGCCAGACTTGCCGCCGAGAGCCGGGGCCGCCGCCGAGCCACCGTTGCCTGGCCGTCCATGACGCTCGTCGTGCACCGCGCGTCTATCGATCGTATAACGCATTTACGGCGTATCGAAATATAATACCGCCGCTCATCGGCAACTCGAAACATTTAGCGGAGCTCGGAGTTACTCCGAGAGCTTCGGTCCGAGCCGGCGTCGCTGCACCGCCGCGCCGGCCTGGATGCCCCGTATGTTATACGCGTATGTAAGGCTGCGCGGTGCATTAAACGATGCATGTTTCCCACTACCGAACTCTATTTACGGCGGCCGTTCGTCGAGCGGATAACGAACGCGAAAGGCGCCTCTTGAACGCGATATTCGCCTTTATATATATTTGCCGATCGACTTTTAAGCGTAATTACGACACGATATTAGTACGCCGCTCGACCAACCGGATCTCTTCAGGTTCTCGAGAGGTAACAAGACACGAGCATACAAAACACCTTCTGTCCTTGAACTGTAATTCGTTCAATAAAGACTCTAAAAGTATTTACTTTTTCTACATACGAAAAAAAAGACGTACCAACCATTACGTCGGCATTAAGGAACCGAAAGCGAAATTCGAGGAAAAGCGAGCTACAGATATGGCGAAATGAAAACCGGGAGAGTTTCCGCGATACTCGTCCGAGAGGGGAAGAGAGCGACGATGAAAAGGAGAGGCGACAGAGAAAACGGGGGAGAAAGAGCCATAAAGACGAAGTTATGGCTTTTCGCAAGATTCTCCCGCCACCATCCCTAGTAATGGATAAAACGATCATAAATTCGGCGGGGGAGCTTTTCGGTCTCTTTAGGAAATATTAATTAAAATGTAATTGTTCCGTACGGAGTCTCGAGTGCGGATAGAGTTACGGGGGGAGGGACCGTCCCCCGTAGATCTCGCGTCGCCCGCGCGAACCTCTTTGTTTTCGCACTCGATAACTTTATCGCGCGTCTTCCGCCCTTTGCAGTCAATGTACGCGAATGATTGAGATTACCGACCTAGACTAACAAGAACACGAAATTGCAGGAGATAAAGAATCCAGCGCGAGCGCGCCGTTGTTTCGGAATTAAAATCTGCAACGCGCGTATCGAAAACGCGTGTCGTACATTCCGGTGTGGAAATTTGATCCGCTTTCGACTTTCATTCGCCATCGATTAACGATCGGCCGCGCGGACAACGGCCAGTGACAACGATGGAAAACGATCATAAACGCGCGCGTGGCGCACCGGTTGATAGGCAGAATAATCGATCGCGCCGTCGACTACCAAATATTTCCGTCGTCGATTAGCACACGAGTCGAGAGATCGCGATTAACCCGTCAGAGCCGCGGCGGTGCGCAACGTCGCAAAAGGCCGCCACCGATCGTGGGTCCGTTGTACCGATGCTGAGAGACGGTGTCATGTCGGTGCCGGTGTGTGCGATCGACTCGAAAGTAATTCCAGCCGGTGCACGATATTCCCGAAAACTCGTGTTTTCGGCATATCGCCCGCTGTACCCGGGCTCTCTCTCTCTCTCTCTCTCTCTCTCTCTCGGGTCCGAGAGCTTACGGGATACGTCGTCTCTCTGTGAAGTCTGCCGGGTCTAGGCTGGCACATCAAAGAGAGGGCAAACAAACGGAGGGGGGTGGGTTGGGTAAGGGTCCTACCGATGCGATGCAATTCGGACATGGGACACAAAGTGATGACGTCACCAACCGGCCGAAAGCCCTGTTCGTCGTCGGCCATTGTATGCTCAGTCACTGGTTTACAAGTTCATTGCACACTATCACTTTATACCGACACACCGGCCCGGCCGGCCGCCCGGCGACGCCCCGCGACACCCCGCGCGCCGGCACGATGCTCCTGTCTGGAGCTGACTATCCACCACTCTGCCTTGTTCGCCCACCTCCCCTTCGTCGTGTCCGCAAGAGTCGATAAGATCGGGTATCGTATGAAAAATCGGGATTTTTTCAATTGGAACGCGGAGACGCGACGGACGTGCTTGTCAGGTTCAATGATTAAAAGAACGAATGAACGTTGTGATATAATTGCCTTTTAAAATTATTGACTTTACAAGTCAGAAAGAAATATCACAAGTTTCTTTTACAAAGATACCAACTAAAGTTATAATGTAGCAACAAGAATAACGTAAGAAGTAACATTAAACTTGTAAAAAGTACTGCTTTTGGACTAGAGTTGCCTCGTGCTTCGATCGCTCGGTAATTGTTACATTTTTAATTACGATTGAAAACAGATATAAAATTCGAATCGGAGACGAAGAGTCGCGCGCCTCGATCATGCAAGGCGTCGACGCGATAGCCCACCTAGCCGAATTCACGCCATTTTGAAAGCGAGGTCGTCGATCGTTCGTTCTGTCGGAAGTCTGTCGTGGTGCGCCGCAGCTGCCACGAAACTCTCATATCCGACAATCGATCTCGGCGCGTGCTGGACTCGCCATTTTGAACACAGAGGGGGGAGGGAGGAAGGGGCTTTCGTTCCCCGTCGCCATTTTCTCTCTTTACGCACGAATATCGGTCTCGGTCACGAATATCCACGACGGCGGCGGCGGCGGCGGCGGCGGCTCAACGACGTCGACGTCGATCGGCACGCACCTACCTCATGGCCCGTCCAGAAATAATCGTCCCCTGTAACGCGAGAACTACTTCCGAGCCGCCGTGCTTTCCGAGCGCGGCACCCGCGAATTCGTCGGGCGGGCTCGATACAAGCTATCGATAACGTCGCGAATGTTGGGAAAGAGAAAACCGTTATCGGAGAATCATTAAAACTTGCGATTGCGATCGTTCGTTGCTTTAGGTGTCACGTTGAAGACTGGCGAAAGTCGCGTGCGCGCGAAACATTTAGTAAAAACTAATTATTCCAACTGTAATTACTTTATATAAAAAAAATCTCCGTTATAATAATAATACACTACGTGTACATATATGTGCACATATTTCTCTGAAGAAACATGAATTCCGTCGGCATTCATGATTAATTAGTTAATAGAAAGACCGTGTGCGGGGACAAGATTTTACCGCCAGCCGAAATTTGATCTCACGGCGATCAGCGAGTATCAGAGACTTTCCGCAACGGCACGAGTAACGACTTAACGCGAGTTCGGTGCCGATATTGCGAAATCCGTCGATCGGCGCGTCGCTGGTTGTACACGGCGCCGAGGGGCAGGGGGGGTAAGGGGGAGGGTTTACAGGGATGAGGAATGACGAGGGATAGAATGAGAAAGAAAGAGAGAGGAAGAGCAAAGAGGGACAGAGCGGAAGACAGAGAGGGGGAGAGAGTGGACAACGCCGAGTCGAGCGTACCACCCAATTACACTGCAGTTCAAACACATGCAAATCCGGAGAATAAGCTTTATTTGTTGTGCAAATTAGCCGCATATTGGCGCACCGAACGAACGGGTTTTGTTACCACGAGAGTGAGAGACGGAGAAGAGTGAGAGAGGGTGTGGAACCTGAGGGGTGTGGAAGCGCGGGACCAGTCAGAGGGAGGCAGGGAGGATGAGAGAGGGGGAGAGAGAGAGAGAGAGAGAGAGAGAGTATCGTGGGTCAATTGCTTATTTTGAATCGGGCCGGTGGTGCGCCCACCGTCCTGTAAATACCGCATACTGCCGCGTACATACTGCCGTCCGCGAAAAATATATATATGCATACGAGAAAACACGATCGAAAAATTGCGATAACGATAGCGGAGACCAATCTCTGCCGCCAAATTGCGCCGCGGACGAAGGGTGAACCCGATCGGAACAAGGTGATTTGCGATACAGAGGAACGGAGTAAATTCGAACACCGAATGTAACGCCCGTTCGCATTCTGCCGCGCCGTAAATTGCGCGTTGCGCCGCGTGAACGCCCAGTAGGATGCGTGACTCGGTCGAATCCGTCCGGAATCTCACGGCCGGTCGATTGATCATCTCGAGAAAACGAATCGTCCCTCCGACTCTCTCGCGTGGGTCTCGCGCGAGGAATTGGCCCGTAATCGAAATCAATAAAAATATAGACTTGTCCTGCCCCCGTGGAGAGACGCGCCCGGGGGCTCTTCGCCATGACTGACGAGGGGGTCTCGAGGGCTCGATCTATCCTTGAGGGACGAGAAAACCAGGGCGGTAGAGGATGAGGAACTCCGCGATAGCCCCTGACCCATGGCTATCCTTCACGGGCATCGAACTCGCGCGCATCCCGCGGGATCTCTTAGTCAAGACGCGGAGTGTTCTCATATATCGGGCTCACCGAGTCGAAATACTCACGAGCAACCACTCTCGTGAAAGTGTATAAGCGCAGATAAGAAAAAATGTATGCGTCATATAATTCAAAATTACGTGAATTGTGTAAAAGATGTCAAAATCACAGAATAATCTTTTAATCATCGAATTTTGTAATCTGGAGCTAATTTTTAAATTGACGCAAGTTCTATCGTTTAGCTTGAATTTTTAATTCTTATACAAATGCATCTACAAAAGATTTTTGTCGAGGCTTTTATGGATGACTTTGGATTTCTTTCTCTTTACGAAATTTCCATAAAATCCGCAAGTGAGGAGAGGAATAGATTTGTGGAGCATTTCGGTGATACACAAAAAGAGCCACGCTGTGCGCGGACAAATGTTGACAGTCATCGCTCGAATTAAAAACTGCGACCCTCGTCGACTTTTGTCCTTTATCACTCCGCCCGTCCTTGCGACGCGACGTATAAAATCAAAATAGAGCTTCGCGTTTTAACGATTCCCGGTCGTTTATCCAGTGACTTGCAACCTATTGTTATCCCCATTTTCCCGCTCTGCTCTACCATTCTCTGCCGCCTCTCTCTCTCTCTCTCTCTCTTTCTCTTTCTCTCGTACGCGCGCACGCGTCCACCCCCGCTCTCCTTCTTTCTCTCTTTTTTTTAAATCCGCGCCGATTTCGTCCGTGCCGGGTTGAATTTGAATCGACGGCGCAAAACCGTGGAGTCACCAAGGCTTCATATGTTAGCCGCTGGCACGCGGCGATGGAAGGGTGCGCGCCCTTTCTCAACCCCGCAACGAGAGCCGTCCGGCGCAGGAGCGCGCGAGCCGCGCCGTGGAACGCTTTTTCCGACCCACTTCTCGCGGCAAGATGCTCCTGTCATCTTCCAACATGCGTGCGACCGGCAACGCTCGGCTGAAGAAGTGAATAACCGAATAACGGGATTATAAAAATGTGACCTGCGCCGATTTAACATTTTTTGATCGATATTAAAGTAACTCGATGTCTATCGACTTAATTTGGTTAATTTCTAACAGCCTTACATGAAATTTTAAATTTTATGCAATTTAATGTTATTAAATTATAATTATTTGAAATTAAATTTTGATAATAAATCTAGAATAAATTTAAATAAAATTTACATGGATTTAAGTTACTCTTCTTTTATCTGTCGAACAGGATCCGTCGAGAGAACGTATCTGAAGTTCTAATATGAGAGTAAAATATACGCACGTTGATTACGGCTTATACGTTGAAAACGTCAAATGATGCAAATTGCACCGCAAGGAGTGTAACGAGCGGCCGACAACGAGAAAGAAGGCCTCGGCGATGCTTCATAAGAACGAGACCAGCGGACGATTGCGGCAAATCGTGATTTACCGCGTTCGCTCGCGAAAAAAGAAGAAAGAAAGAACGCGCGACTGGCGATAGCTCGCGGCTAGAGCTCGTAAGTCGTAGAAATTCCATTGAGTTTCCCTCTATTTCCATAAATCATGTAACCGTGACAACAAGATTGCGATATACCGTCGCCGCGACGGTGCATTTTCGCGGTGCGCTCGCTCGCGGCGTCTTGCATTCCGCGTTAAAGCAAAGGGAACAATAAAGCAGCGCGCGTGACGTAATAATAGTCACTAAGTTTCGAATAGCCGGTAATAGTCCGGGGCTGTCTAACTAGCACAGCCGGGATAATCGCGCGGTTACGCAACCGCGAGTGGTACCGAGTTCAAATCGCGATCAGTTCGAACGATCGAATTCGACCGGACTCCGAAATTTAAATCCTCAATCAACGCGCCGATTGCTTAGACGCTGCTGAATTGTATTTGTAAAATAAAGGCAACTTTTAGTGTACAGATATATGATTAGGAAGTGATGATAGTGGATATCAAAATGATACGACGACATCGCTCCACGGCGGCAGGAAAGACGAAGCTAAGGGTGCCCTGACAAGCGCAGGCGTCATGGGAAAAGAGGCCAGTGAGTCGAGAGTGCCGTGGCGACACGTTCGCTTCAATCAATATGCAAATATGACTGACACTAATTATACGGAAGCTCCGCGCCCTCTTTGATGTCGCTCGGCTGACTGCACCACTCGTCTACGAGCGGCGAATAGGAGAGTCCTTGGTCGCCTGGTCGTTCGGTGGTATTACTACCAGGACCAGAGAAAGTGAACTCGTAACGAGTTACTCCGAACTACGAATAAATCAACCCGCCACGAGTTCGCTTTCGTTACATTCACGCAGCTTCGCGTCCCGGCCTGGACATCATGACAGCTTAACTATCGGCTTTGTTTTTAATCGGCCTCGCCGCGCGATTGCATTTCATCGTATTTAAAGATCGGACGAGATTCCGCGGAACGAAATACTCTGCGAATGACACGATACAATATTCGCGTATGCGAAACAATTAAACGAATCTGCATGAAAAGCAACTGTCTTCGCAGCCACATATGCGCTTTACAGAAATTTCGGAAGGACAATGAGTACGCGCGGAAAATGAATAACCAATACATTTCTGACTGCGATGAGATGATTACGGCGCGCGATAAAAGGTGTATCCAACGATGTTTCACTCCTCTCGTTATTCGCCGCTTTACGCGCGAAGTCGCGAACAAACAGGGTGGCGAGCAGGAGAGAAGAGGGAAGCGCGCAAGGAGACGACGGACGCTCACAACTCCTATTAAGGCCGAAACAATTCAAGTGCAGGCAAGATGGCCGACGTCGGGCTTTGAGACAGAAGCTCTTTTCGCGATGCATCTGCGCTATACGCGCGAGAGAAAAAGGCGTGGTTGTTGGAAAAGGAAAGGGGGAAAGTAGAACGAATGACGTAGACAACAACGACAGCAGAACCGCGCGAATAGCGGTTCTTTCTTTGTATGACGACGTCGTTGGTATCATCGCGAGAACGACATATGTTGGAAGATGGAAGAAATAACGAAGCGGCGTGAACTACCATCAGCCGTCAAGCGAATGGCGGGTAGCCGAAAACGTGCCCGACATCGGGCTACGACGGGGCAAATTAAACGGGGCGGTATCTGCATCTTCGGTAGAGGCTTGTTTTCCGTAGCGGTCTGGCTGGCTGCGAATAAATATAGCCGCATAATATACACCGAGGGCGTATAGGTATATATCGGTTAGGTACACTCGGCGGTGCGTCAACGCGCGAAATAATACCGCTTTATATGCATACGCGATTTGACGCGTAAAGCCATGATTTTTCCACGGGGGTTGCCCTTTCCCCCAAGCGCGCATATGCGCGCGAAGAAGAGAAAAGAAGAGAGGAGCGAGCGAGAGACAGGGCAGACTGACGGCGGCGGGGGATGGTTGGCGGGCGCGTTACTACTTTACGGTTATTACACCGGAGGGCTAAAGCTCTCTTCGAAAGCCGCCATTCTTCGACTCGCCTCGGGAATCTAATCGCATCGCTGACGAGGAGCGCCCCGTCGTCTTGGGCGAAACGATGCGCATCGAAATGCGTAATCGCACGCGACGATACTTACATCTACGAGATTTATTCAAAATACTTTGCAAATTGGCAAAAGTTCTCGATATTCGGACAGATCGATAGAAATAATGAGCGATAATTAATACACGTGGAGTAGCTGCACGGGCGGAAGAAACGGCGGAGGGACTGTAACGATCTTTAAACAGCTGGCGCGAGCGAGAAAATAAAAGGACGATTGATAAATGCGATCGTCGAATGCAGTCCCGGCGCGGGAGGAAGTTGTCAGGACGCGCCCCAAACACTTTCCGAGAAGTTCCGCGAAACTCGGCGCGGACCCACGTCAAGACATCCAAGGCGGAGACGGGGACTTTAATCTTGGTAGCCTTAGACAAGGAAACGCGGTACACACGGAGCCGGGCGGATGGATGCACGTGCAAGGAGCCGACACTAGCCCCTGGCACGACAATCCGCCATCCTCCTTATCCTACCAGTCGCCCCCTTCTTATCTCTGGGGGGAACCGAGTTTCCTCGGACAGTTTGCCGGCGCTAATGAGCTGGCAAGATAATTAGCATTATGTTAATGCGTGACGCGTGGGGTGGCTGTATCCGGAGGTGGCCCCCAATGGGGTAACCTAACGTTACCCGACCGCTCTCTCCCGGGTAAGAACTTCCGGTCCGACCTGCCTCCCCTTCCCTCACCCTCGTCCCCTTCGAACTACTCTAACGGTGTTTGTGCCTTATGTTTGGACTATCACAAGTTCTAAGCAACATCCAAGCAGCCATACAGCGACGGCAACCCTCTCTCCCCTTCGTTGTGAGCACCGATGGTTACGGAGAACTACGAATCTAAGGGAGAAACTTGAATTACCGGATACGAGTTTCATAGATCTTCAATCTGAAACGTCTCGATGCATAAGTGAGTATTTTTTTTTGTAGAAATAATCATTCTTTCATTTGTTCTATGTCTTTCATTACGTACGTCTGCTGAATTTAACGAGAGATTTTTACATGAATCATGTGAATTAATCTAAAGTATCGTCACAAATGTGCAGGTTGTTGTATCTCGATTATGGAAATTATTAAAAAATGTTTAAGATCCTAACTGTCCGCGGTCCGCAGATTCAAAGCCAAGTATTGTAGCAAGTTTACTTCGTCATCCGGCGAATTGACCCTTCGAGTTCGTCGCGACTTTTTGAGACAAGAAACGAAGTATACTCCACGAATACTCTACGAGAGCACTCTCGCCGGTATCTAGAGTAAACGTCCGGGATCTTGCGGGATCGAGCGGGATGCCGCTCGGCAGATACGCGTTTAGGCCGACATTGGGAAAGTTAATATCCAAAGGGTTGGTCATTCAGGGTTATATTTGCCGAACGATAGGATCGCCGAGATAGGATTGTGCGCCTGGCCATCTCGTCCTGCGCACTTGTATACCTACGATAACGGTCGGCCGTCGTTCCGTCGCCATGTTTGTCCGGTCTATATTTCATGCGACTACTTGGTGATGATCCCCGGACCCCGCGATTCACCAACAAAATAATGCGATACGGCGCAAAGAACGCGAACGCTGCGTCCGCGAACACGGCAATAAAGTTTCAGTCGATTAAAGCCATCGCTCTTCGCCATAGACTTTTATATAAGAATTATTAAATTTTATTATTAATTTTGTCTCTTTTATTTTTTCTCAAAAGCAAAACATTTCGCAAGAATCACAGCTTCTCCTTCTAATCATCAGTTTCTACTTTTCAGGCTTTTAATAAAAGTCACGAAGAGATGGCAAGAAGGTCCGTTATTGACTTATACCGTCCCTTCCGACTTTCAAGACGGTTCGAGCGCGTCAATTAGCGCGTGCAGCCCTTAGCCTTAGCCTTAGTCTTGGCGGCCTCTGAATCGCTGGGCACATCGTCGTCGTCAAGTCGATAGAAAGGACGGAAGGAAGGAAGGAAGGCGCGATCATCGATCCAGCCGCGTTTCAATAACGGTTAAGCAAAGCGAATACATACACCCACGTATATATCGTAGAGCTATGCGTGGAGCTACCATCGCCGTCCTAACTGGCCTGGGCTAATTAATTAATCATGCGCCCCCTCCCAACCCCTGGGCAACTTATCCGGAGGCCTCGCCGGGCCAAGTTTACCGCCAAGTTGCGTATCTTCGGTATTGTCGGCAGCGGTTCGGAGGTGTCGAATGTCTCGTCCAGGCGGTGCTGCTTCTTCTTCCTCCTTCTTCGTCTTCCATGCCATCGCCCTCCGTCCCCCGCCCTTTTTGCGCCCCCTCGTCGACGGACGCCATCCCCC
>VBVR01005329.1:0-12351 GCA_011638315.1 Tetramorium parvispinum | reverse complement strand
GCAAATTCGCATCGTTTATAACCGTTTCGCGTAATTCCGGTTGGAGCGCAGTCGACTGCGGTTTCCGCCGCATGTTCTCGTCAAAGAGACAAATGTTCGCGATATTGCAAACATACACAGCGCTCTCAACGGAGACGATCGGCCCGCGTTTAGACCGACCGGAGCGAAAACTCAGCGGTATATGGATTCGCAACAGATCGCTAGGTGTTATCATCGGACCGTTCGTACAGTAATTGCGGCAAACAAATGACACACTGCGGCGAGTTTCTCGCGGCCGACGATTTTCTCGCTCCGCGCTGGAAAAAGGCGGGCGTTTCTACTGCGGAAAATTGGCGCGCCGTGAGTACTGAGAAAACGGCACAGCGCACAATGGCACGTTAATTTGCAACTTTCTTTAATCGTTCGCTCTTTTTTCAAAGGCACCACGTCTTGTCGTTGCAATTACGCAGCGATTATCGTTCGCCAAGTAGACTCATTATTCTCATTGCATTCTTGCTTTTCGAATATTGATTAAGGTTTAATTTTAGATCCGTGCCGTGGACTTTCCATGTGAAAGTGCATTGTGTAGCATTAACATTATTAAAACCAAAAGTAACTGTCAATTTTAATATCTGCTCCAAATGATGGTTTTGATAATTAAAGAATAATTAAAATTGTTACCGTCGTATTTTTAATTTTGGAAAGATATGATTATGTTATAAATCATAAAAATAAACATAGATTTATTAGATTTATAGTTGGAATTTTTTCTTGAACTTATTACAAAATATATTTATATTATTACTCATAAATCTTTAACACGATGTGAAATGTGAATATATTGCTTATTGTCGATTTAATAAAAACATAAATAATTTGACGTTTAAATCAATAAGTAGCGTGTTTTTCGAATATAAATGATTAAAAAAAGACTGAGAGTGTCCGTAGAACTGAAGCGACCCTACATGTAACTATACATAAAAATATAGAACGAGAGCGGAAAGGAAAATAGGATGTAAATTTTAAATTGTTCGACTAGGAGATCTTTATGTGTGCGTAAGCGTATAGTTATATAGTGAAAGCCAGTATCTCTCGAATCGGACAAAAATATCGGAGAAACTGGTTGAAATCAGTTTATGCATAGGCGGTCGCGCATAATGTTGCATATGCAACCCGTTATTACGTAATGTCACCCCGCGACACTTAACTAAAAATATAAACCCAGGGAAGATAAAAAAAAAAGAGTAAAGGAGAAGAAAAAGTAAATTGCCGGCCCCAGCGATTCCGTTCGATTGAACGATCGAGCCCGCGGTCGTTCGCAGAAGGATCCGATATTTTCTCATTTCCTCTCGAACTTTCACTTCTTCCTTCGCTTCTTCCAAAATTAGGCGCGGCTCCTTTGCCTAACTGCGCTGAAATTAATTTGCCGAACGCCTTAATTAAAATTACCGACAAACAAACACTTTCGGGAGAACACGACCGGTCATAAGATCCCTCGACAATTTTCGAGTCCTTCAATAATCATCGAGCCGAATGAAAACCGGTCGGACCGCATTTTGTTAAAATCCGCCGGCTTTTCCCTCCCGATACGTTCGACGATCCATTTAACTCACTGTCCTCCGAAGAGTTGCCGGATAAGAAGTGCGCAAAGAAGATGACCAACCTGTAGCTCGCGTCTGCCGTCCAACGGTTATCCTCACTGTCGATCTTCGATCTCTCTCACGTCCGGCGATCCTTGCCAGCCTCTTTCTCTCTCTCTTTCTCTCTCTTTCTCTCTCTAAGTCAGGCGTTATCACTTCAGGAGAATCTTAGCGGTACCCGCGGACACGCGTGTCTTCGCGCATGTTAACGCACGCGGACGGTCGCACGCGCCGAAAGTCATGCTGTCCTGAGGAGACGTGAGTCTCTCATCGTCGGGCGGGACACCAACGACGATCGATCATCGATTCCGTTGCCGTCTCGCTACCGGGCATCCACCGAAAGAAACCCGAAAGAACGACGCACAGCAAAACTGGCACTTTCTCCCGCTGGCTGCACCACCACGCACTTCGCGCCGCGAAGTCGACGGACTTCTCCTCGCGGCCAAGTCGCGAAAACGCCGGAGCGCAGTTTTTCCCTACGCGAGAAATTCGAGCCGCGACGCGCGGGGGAATTTATTTAATAATTGAATAAATTTAGTTATTACGTAAATTATAGCGGCGGTAAAGCGGCCGGAAGGACCAGCTCTCCGGCCTGCCTTCCCGGAAACAGTTAACGATTCGAATAATGAAAAGAACGACTTCTCTTTTTATCGCAGCGTCCGTTTAACGATACGACATTTTTAGAGAGGTATTTGCGTTGTGAGTTTTTACGCGCGTGATTCGCCAAGTGGCTACTTGCGTCTCGATTTGATTTCTCTCGAATTTTATTTACGAAATACGAATACCTGAAGGAATACTTTTATCGCGCTAAAATTTCGGAGCACACAGTCGAATCTTTTTTTCCTCTTTCTTTCTTTTTTTTTTTCTTTGCACCGATCACACGCCAGAATCCAAGTCACTGTGTGCTCGAACCGACAGACGATCCCGAATTAACGTCGGTCAACCTCGCTCCGTAGAAGCGATCGTCAGACTGAAGTCGTCGCACCGCTGGTAAGAGTACGTGCATGGGTTTCTTATCCCTTCTGTTAGCACGAGATCCCCTCTTTCTCTTTCTCCTTCGTCCATCGGAGCCTTCTCTCGTTCTGGCATCGCTATTCTTGCACGAAGCGTTGAATTCAATTGGCAATTTTTCGGAAATGCGTGTACACGATCCTTCATTCGTTTCCGCAAAAGTAGTTTAATTTGTCGAAAAAATATTTGAAAAAAGTCGGATCATTTTTCGAAGATAGCTCTCACCTGAAAGAATGTTGATTTGCAATGCATGGATTTTCACTTTCAAGTGATTTATTTTATGTTAATTTATTTTGACTCACTTTACTTTCATTCTATTTTCGTTTTGACTTATGTCGAATTATGCAACGGACTCTGTTTTGAATTCATGATAAGAAATTATTAACATTGATTTCCTAATCGATCTAGATTTTTTTCAGTGTTAAACTACGATCTAGTAATCTAGTGTTTGTTATATTGTATCTATAAATCTAACAAAATACTTCTTATCATTTTACTTTCAATCCTTTGATATTCTCCTTAACTTCAGTTTTTCATCATTTCTAATTTCTAATTCAATCAAATTCATTATATATACTTATATTCTCTCAACTAACTACTTAAATTCTTTTCTTTTATTTTAGATTACATGTATGCTTTCTTACGATTGAATTATCATCTTTCGCTACAGTGACGCCTCATCATTTGTGTGAACATTTTCTTCATGCTCCTTAGAACTACATGACTTCAGAATCAGATCTTGTTCACGAGCAATAAAACTAATATTATTATTATCTGTTTGTTACGCAACGGCGATTCTCACGCGTTTTTCACAAACGTTTCGTGCGCGCGTAACGCAGAGCATAAATCGTAAATCGTCGTTTACGAGCCGCCGCAGCGCAGTAATAATTACTCTAACGAAAAAAGGCGAAGCCGCCGCGTTATGTGCCGTCCCGAGGGCAGAGTTCAGTTCACGGGGTCACTCGCAGAACGCCGGGTGTTAACGTCATTTTCGATGGACATTGCCGAAATTGCGCACTCACCAACGTCACTTTCGACGATCTTAATCACTGCCCTGTCGACGCTTCAAGGGAAACGCTCGGAGAAATATGACCGAGTCGCTGCAATCTTTATCGCATTCGTCCACTGCCTAATCGTTTTTTAATACCGCGATTGCTAAATAATTCATCCGAAATTCTTCCTTACGAGGATCTTTAGATAACTACCGCACGACTCATTACATGTAATGTCTGTATAACGCTGGCTGGACTTTCAGCAACTTTATGCATTTCATGAGAAATATTCGACTGTCGAGAAGAGGATGATTTTCGGCGTGTACAAATGTTTTAATTTTAATATAACATAATGAGAAAATGTGCACACGTGAGCACGTATTCGTTATGCTTTATTATATTATATGGGAACCGCGTTGAGAACATTGAAATTAACTGTGCCGCTTATGGGAACGGCTCATAGCAGTGCAGTGAAATGGAAGTGTAACAGACAGACAGACAGGCAGACAGACGGGAGTAAGAGGTCCGCAAGGAGCCGAGAATCAGCTGAGAAAAGTGCGAGGGAAAAGTGAGCTGGGCGACCTTCGCGACAATTCACTTACCTACCTTCCGTCCGATCTCTCGAATCCAGCTCGTTCTTACAGCTTGCCCGATTTTTCATGAATGCTCCTTTTATGTCTGGCCTGTGCGGGGAATAACTTCTGCGACCGGTATCAAAAATAGCGTCGTCATGTCTCGTAATTGCAAATGGAAAGTCTAATTTTAAACAATAACATTTACCACAGTACATTTCTCATCTATCGATAAATTCAAAAAATAAATGATGAACAATTATATTCTTTCTATTTCTAAGGAAAAATGGAGGGACAAAAATTATCATTTCTATTTCTATTAATTTGTATTAATCCTATTACTTTTATTAATTTCTAATAAAATAGGAAAAACTGCTTCGGTTACTAACGCGATATTCTTCAAGATGATCGTTACAGGTAAAAATAAACGTCTGTTCGCATTAATTTTTTTAGAACAAATGGTCCTGAGTCACAATAATAATACAAAATAAATTTAACATTGTTGTTAAGTCTTATTCATTTGCGTACAAAAACTTTAATTTCTAGAATTTTTTTATCCCTATTTTTTATCCAATTTCTCTTGAAATCACGTATCCGTGGTCATCTTCATCTCCACGCAAGTTTTTCCTGAAAGAAAAAAATCTCTTCATTTCCGCTTCCCGGATACGTATTTACCGAACGTTAGATCTAAGTGGAGTGTCGGCTCAACGAGAGGAACACGCGCGAGTTCAACGTCGTCGCCGTCGATAGCGGGATATTTCTTCTTCTTCTCTTTTTCTTCCTTGCTTCTCAGCACGTACTCCTCGATAATCGCGCGTGTCCACGGATCTTTCTCCGCGGGCTCTCGGCGGGCGCAGAAAATCGTCGAGTGGTCGGTGTATGTACGCGGTGGCGTGCTCAGCGCTAAACCTGGCAGTCGCAGCTCGCAGAGAAAGGCGGCCACCCACCGGCTTACACAACTCTTTGCTCCAGTTATTAGTATGTGATTCTTTTGCCGGTCGGGCGACCTGACGAACCGTGGCGTGCGACAGGACTGTCGGGTTCCCCCCCGGTTTCTCCGTCTCTCTTCCTTTCTCTCTCTTTCTCGAAGACACGTACACGATAGCTAAATTGCGGCAAACCCGGGACAAAACCGCGCCGCGCGATTCTCGGCTCGGCTTTACGCGCTTTCGAAGCTCTTACGCTCCCAAGGCTGTTACGCTTACCGATCGCAACCGTCGCGCGAGCAAGCAATCGAAAGCGAGGCATTTGCATGAAACGCCGCGTTTCGTTAATTCGCCGCGAAGACAAACGCGCGCGTTCGTTTTCTCCGAGTCCCATCGCGATAAATCAATCGGAAAGCAATCTATGTATACAATAACGTTGCGAATCCATTATCGTTTCCATTTGCGTCGTAAAAAATGCGTATATTATATTGCGAAGGCGATTAAGAGGCGAGTTCCTCGCCCGTTCCTCCAGTTCATTGTCAGTTCGCGAAAATCTCTTCTGGAATTCAGATCTCTTCTGAAAAAGCAAGCGCGGTGACGTTAAATAATGCATAATTGATGATGACATGTCATAATTTCGCTCGTTAAATCCCGATTTATCAACGATAATACCGTCTCAATAACGAGATTGTTATTCGTCGGCGCTCGCAGAACCTGTTCCAGAAAACAATTTAAAGCCGCGACGGATCCTTG
Source organism: Tetramorium parvispinum (assembly GCA_011638315.1). NCBI lineage: Eukaryota > Metazoa > Arthropoda > Insecta > Hymenoptera > Formicidae > Tetramorium > Tetramorium parvispinum. The sequence goes on along the minus strand of VBVR01005329.1, from coordinate 6,478 downwards.
AGCGACTTGCTCGATTGTGATCGGAATGATCTACAATGGCGCGTATTACGCCACTGCGTGCCTGCCTACCGCACGTTTCCGGTTAGCATGAGATTGTCTGTTACGCATAACGCTCCTTTCGAAACGACTCAATTCTCCGTCTCTTTTTGTCTCGGCCGGTTAATTCAGACTTTTAATACGCGACGAGGACCGATCCTGCCGATCGCGAATGAGAGGGAAACCGGAAGACGCGTTCGCGAGCGTGATCATCACTCTTCTCAGGAACTTGCGAAATACATACGTCGACGTTTACGGTTCCTTCTGTGCTCCGATTGCGCGATGATCTACGGCCCTCTAACGTGGATCACAACGTTGGGCAACCGACTCGCGATACGTTACGCCGTTATGTAAGAGCGTAATTGCTGACTATCGTTGAGAGTGTAAAATATTGTAAGGCCGTTTTACGAGCGATTCCGAGGAAAGTCGACAGGTCCTGCAGAAATGTTCGGATCCGCAAAGGACTCGCCCGGAAACTTGCGCGGATAGTAAACGAAACTTTCTTCATGATTTTATAAGAATCTTATTAATTGCATGAAGTAAATTTGACCGATGTTAAACGCTCGCTTCACGGCGATTAAATTAATACAGCCAATGTCTGCATCGCGATGTATACAATCACTGAAAAAAATTCTGGTTAAAAAACGGACGAATCAGAAAATCTTGTAGGACTGATCAAATATTCTGGTTATTATAATAGAACTCAATAACTTATAACTTATAACAACCGGAATTCCTATTATAATAATCAGAATATTTGATCAATCCTACAAGATTCTTCTGATTCGTCCATTTTTAATCTTAACTCCTTTTTTCAGTGATGATATATAAATTTATCTTTATCTTGGACAAACTGAAACGTGAACTTTATACAAGAAATAGATAGCGCATAGACTAATGCTAATTTTATAAATTGCTTTAGAATGGCTATATTTTTGTTTTGCGAGCAAAATTCACAAGAGAAAAGAAATTTGCAGAATGTTATTTCGCATGAGTTTCAGTTTGTTATATATGTTCCTTAATTGTACGAGCTGCATGTAAAAAGTTTCTTGGCAGAGGGATTAACGTCACACCGCTGTAAAGGGTAGGCTCTGAGTTATTCATGGTTCAGCTAACGGCGATGTATGATTATCAGACCTCGCATTTCGCTGAGATCTCTTCTTCGAACGTGGATTTCACGTAATAGTAATAGTAATATAAAACGGAGACGTAATATTTCGGAACTGCACGGTTGCATATTTTCCGTCGTAAAATCTATACATGCCTGATACTTATGATGTATACTCATGCGATTTTATGACGTGCATAAAAAAAACATTTTTCTTTCGACCAGCCATCCAGAAATTTTAAACACGCGATTTAGAATATTATGAAAGCAATATTACAGCACGAAGAAGAATCTTAAGTTTCGTGCGGGATCAAAGATCCCAAAATCTGCGATTTCAATTATAACAAATGACAAGTAAACGGCAGCCATATCTTCTATAAATCGCGATAATTTTTCTAAAAACTTGTTTATCTCGCGAAAAGAGCATCTCTTCAGGTCTTTTCTGATAAATGTGTCACTCATTTATCATAGTCGCAATTTTCGCAAAACGTATATTTACGCTCAAGTACGTTTAGACGCATAATATCTACGTGCGATCATTAGCGGAAGGACGTTAGAGTGGATGATAACTAAGATAAGTATCGCGCGATGTTAGTCTTAAACGAGCGAATCGCAAAATCCATGCAATCTCGCCTGTTAATTAGTGGCATGCAATTTTTTTTCTACAAGCATTCATTGCAAATCTGCAACATCTGGTAAATACCGCGACTATAACACACCCTGATATTATCTGAATCCGTATATCACTGGCGAAATGTCCGTCTGGGATACTGACAGATATATGTAATTGCCTAAGCATAGCCTTTAAGTGAAAATTGTCGAAAGACATTTGCGGTGCCTCGTCGAAGGTGCCCTATTGCACCAGATTCCCCTTACATTAATTAGCACAAGGCCGTTCCCCGGAGATTCCAGTTTGAATTGGTCTAAAGGAAGAGAATGTTAAATATTTGCCATAAAACATATCAAAACGAAACAACTTCTTTTCTTAACAAAAATATTAGAAAACCAAAGAAAAATTATTTATCACAATTTTTTAATATTATATATTTTTATAGATAGGATGAAAGGAGCTATATTTTAAATTAAATTTCGATTAAAGCAAATTTGATTGTATCATTTATCTTACTTCTTGTTTACTTCGTCAGAAAATATTTATTTTTAATGAAAAAAGATGAGATTCTTGCCATGAAAAATCGACTCGAATTCCACCGTGAAAAAATAGTACGAGAAAAGACTACCGTATACGTATAAATACGAATATAAATAAATGTATATATACGTTTCAAATGTATGTAAAAGCACCCGGTGGAAGAACGAGTGTACAAGTGGAATCTATTTTCCTTGATTTCGCGACGGCGGCGACGACGATTTACTTCAAGGTTCAGGGGGAGAGAGAGCGCATTTACATAAGGAACCCGTGTACTTGTCTAGAGACAGACCGGACAATTGAATTTGGAAATCGCGCACACCACGCCTACGATTAATCAGACGGGGACCACCTTGAACTCGAGCCACGTTATGATGAACGACGTAAAACCGCTCTAATTGGCATCCACCGCCGGATAGCGTTAACAACATTTGGGACGCGCCAACTACTCGCGCCTCGGCATAACTAGATTTGCGACGCGAGAGCAAAATGCAGCTCCGACGCGAAAATTAATAGCCGGAATAGAATAAAAGAAAATAAGATCTCTTGTCGGGAGACGAAATTGCGAAAATATGTTAAAAAATAAGTTCTTGATTATTTTAATTAAACTTCAATTAATCAATGTCTTCCGCTGCTAATAAAATAAATCCCGATGCAACTACTTTTGACAATATCAATTTCTACAACATCAAATCTACGGCTGCATGAATTTGTGTGTTTGGTAATACAAATAATATTAATATATTGTAATAATTTGTATATATAATAAACCACTGTTCTAGAAGTCAAGTTTTTAAGCAGCCTTGATAGATCTAAATATAACACGAGCATAATCACGGCTGTCGCGGTCTGTCACATTCCTCAGTGACGTCCTGTGACAGGTTTCGATTGAGTAGCCTTCACGCAACGTAGGACGTCCGAGAGAAGGACAACGTAATTTTTACGACTTACATTCTACCCCTGAGGGATACCGATGTCTGGTCGCGTCCAGTTTGCGCAATCTGGGGCGCCCACGCTACATGTCATCGTATTCCTGAGTCACCGAGCTAATCGGCACTTTCAGTCGCCTGACACCCGAAAAGACTCCCCGCAAAGAATAAAAGTCCAGATGATTAGCTGTTGATAGAAGACGCAATGAAAACACAAAAAATAGTCTCAGTATCATTAAAAAATTTTCAAGTACTTTATTCAATAATAGTCTCAGTTTCATTTAAAAATCTTCAAGTATTTACGAAAAAAGAAATGGCTAACTATGATTAGTTAAGATTGACGACTGCTAATTATGTCAAAATCATGTCACAAAGATGTCATAAACAAATACAATCTCGCAATGCGAAGAATCTGACTTCGTTAGCTCCCGGTGTAAATTAACTTCGACGTCGCGTAATTAACTCTTGACATCTCTCAATCATCAGTGGTTCAGTTTAAACATGCCGACAGGAAGCCAAGCACGTTACTGTGCATAAAAATTGCTGAATAACCCGAATGTCAACGTAATATCTCTAGCACGAACAACGAGACTCGTGAGTCACTAAAATAGTTTACTTAATAGAAGCAATCGCTGTCAATCATTTTGCATAAACCGCGTCCAATCAAGCAGCTGTAAATCTTTCTTTGGTAAAAGTCGAGACGCTAGAAAAAGCTGTAATGTCATGCAAGTCATGGTAACCAGACGCAAGAAATTCTAATGACTGCTGCTAATTGCAATATAGAGCAGTACGCAGGACGTATAACTGCACCTATATGTGTGTGCGCAATGTAAAGTAATATAAAATTTAGAAAAGTTTTATTAACGATCTTAATACTACATTAATATACATTCTACTTATACAATATTCAATTTATAAATAGGAAATATCACTGTACACTGCCAGCATGCTTGTCTCATCTTTAAGATGGATCAGTACATGAAGAATGCTTACAAAATGCTCATTAAACAGAACTCTTATAAAATAATTATGCAAAATTGATCATGTAACAATTTTTTTTATCTCAGCTTCCTTGTCCCTCATGTTAATGACGACCTGTAAATTTTACATAAATACAACAATTATAAATATGCAAATCTGCGTTTAATAAATTCTTAATATAAAAAATTACATTAAAAATCTATCTACTACTTACTTTTCCTGGAAGTATATTTTCAGAAATGGATTGCAAAGCATCATTAACTTTGTGCATACCAGCGATCAATGAATAAGATGGTGCAATGAGCCCTTCTTCAAGGAATTGTAAAACATCGTCTCCCGCTTGGCTAATTTTAAGAAGAATTAAATAATAAAATATTTACCAATGGGCAACGGAAGAAACTACAAATGTATATGACGTACCGATATACATCAGGCTTCTTCTGTTTGTATTCCGCAAGATTAAAGCCGGTAACGCTGAAGGAACCTTTCTGTACTTCCGAATGATTGTCCATCATGGTCGCAGCAGTGCCAGCTATGACTACGCGCCCTTCATGACAGAGGCTACAAGTGAATGCACCGTCCAACGTTAAGTTACAAGTATTTCAAAATAGAAACTGTATACCTTCGCGAGACAAATGATGCACCATCACGGCGAAACTGTCATTGCGCAACAAGTCCTTTAACTTTGCGTCTTTGTAGATATCAGTAAAGCTAAAAATATTACTACCAATGTACTTTTGTATCTTACTTGACGAAGATCCGTGCAGTCTTAATCTGCCAAAAGTTTATTTATACATAGATAAATTTATTTATTTACCAACTCAACATTTTCTTAAAATGCGCTCCATCTTCGTCATCGAAAATAGCTTTGATGTCTCGTTCGGCTGCGATATTTTCTATCTGCTTCAACAGCTTCTTATCTTTGTATTTAAGAGCCGCGAATGCTCCCATCTCCCGAGCTCGATCGGCCCAGTTTTCTGTAGCGCAAACTCCAATGACCTTTATAATTTAATTATATAACAGTTATATTATTATAGTTAATATATTATAGTTAAATTTAAAAGATAAATTTATATTTTCTGCATTTTACCCAATATTCGCTCTTTACTTATCGATGTTTTAGAAATAATTATATTATGCCATATTATGGTATAAATAAAAAGAAAATTAATAAATCGAAAAATACCTTAGCCCTAAAGACATTTGTTGCAAGATCCACTGCTGCCAGGCCAATACCGCTTACGCCGACGTTTATTAGAATCATATCATCCTCATTGAGACTGACTTTTCTTTCTAATGCAATTAACGCAGTTAAATAGCTGTCCAAAGTACTCGCCAGATCTGCAGAATCAGCTGACTTCATAGAAGGTACTTTCCATATATCCTGCTTATGAAAAGGATCGTCATTAGAATGCTGTTGTTAAACATTTCAGAAAAAATCCAAATTCCAAACGTGTTCTACCTCAACTTCTGCCAAACATTTCTCAGCCAAGCCTCCATGCCGTTCTTTATTAAGAGCGATGACTTTATCGCCAACCTTGTAACCATTTTTCTCTGCCTCTGCGCCAACCTCGACCAGTTTCCCGACAATCTCATGACCAAGAATCATCGGCAATTTCGGTTCAAACGTGTACAAGTTCTGACTGAGAAGTGCATCAGAAACGTTCAAAGCGCAATAGTGAACGTCAATAAGAACCTAAGGAAATTAACCATTTAATATTTATTTCATTTTCTCAATATTATTGACATTTAAGTACAAAACGAGGGGGGAAAATTGCAATTGTTATTGATATACAGTCTCAATATTATTGACAACATTAAATACAAAACATTTTTTATTATATTTAATTTAATTTCTACAAATTGAGTTCCCAATGGACTTTCATGCCTACTTCAGTCTCCTGTGTTCTCTTGGGTGGGTCTAGATTCTCTATTACGAGAGGACTAGAGAACTCTTTCAGCAATGCGGCTTGGATTTTTCCCGGCTGCGGAGCTGGAGCAACGCTCGTACATTCCACGTTTTCCGCAGTACTGCTAAACCTTCTCGCGATGATAATCCGCGGTGGCAAGCCGCACAATCTGTTCCTGCCTAGTTTCGCGAGAATTCGGCATCCTATCGTGGATGACATGTCGCAAACATAAAGTTAATTGGAATATATTTCGCAAATCATGCGTCTCTTGACAGTAATATAACCTAAAGGCGCTCTAATAATCCCGCAATAAATGAACATAACTTGAGAGGGGATAGGAAACATTTCAACGCCATCTGCTTCAGGA
>VBVR01005328.1:0-12351 GCA_011638315.1 Tetramorium parvispinum | reverse complement strand
TTTATTGATGCATTGTTAAAATAATTGCGCCAAATAAATAAGTGAGCATTCTAATTATTAAAGTTTAGCGTTGAAGTTAAAAATAATAAAGCTGACAAACAGTACAATCAGTTTTCAGAAATTTAAATTATATTATTAAATTTAATTTAATAATTTAATTGTTAAATTATTAAATTATATATTTGTATTATAATTTAAATTATATTTGTATTATAATTTAAATTATAATACAAATTATTCGGAAATTGTTAAGCCATGAATTGAGATATGTTTAATAGCTGCCAGAAGGAATGATAAAAACCTGATATTGATTCTATCATTGAAGAATGATTACATTGTCCTATTTACCCAAGACCCTATAAAATACTCCGATTCGAGATCTGCTGGCTCGTAACAAGATATTATACACTTAAAAAGATGCGGTTCGCGTTACAAGCGAGCAGGGACGCCGAAGATACGCTTGGCTGATCCCGAGGCTCCATTAAAACCGATCGGGCCGAGCGTGTTGTGGTGATCGACGCGGTGAAAATAATCGCGATATTTCGTCGCGGGGGACGCACGCCCTGGACACGCGTTCCCTACGACAACGTAACGTCGCGTCGCGGGAATGTATGGGCATTAAGGCAACTGCGGCGACAACGAACCGCGAATATAGCAGGCATAGTATAACATAGGTAAGTGTGCTTGTGGGTCAGTGGCACAAGAGCTGTTCGCCACCATCGCAGGCACAATGAACAGCCGCCGCCGCCGCCGCCGCCACCGCCGCAGTCGCAGTCGTCGGCGCTTCACGCTGAAGTAAAATCAGACTTATGTTATATAGATCGGAGCACATACGCCATTGTTCTTGGAACTTGTATATGCACGTTCGAACGATCTATGTACGACAGGCGGTAATATCCACATATTGCGGGCGAAGAGGCGTCGACGCGGCGATACTCGTTTGCATCAAGTATCATAGGAGGATACGCGCGTCGTTCCATTGTAACCGGTGTCTTCCATCGAGATTAGCGTTCGCCTAACACAATTTCTGTCATCAAGATGATAAAGTGTGGGGAATTGTGCGTTTATTTACCCACACGCACGTGTACATACGCGTATATCAGAGAATAAATTTGTTCGCTTGAAGAATGATTTGTTATTTCACTTAAGGAGCTGAGAAATTTTTAAAAAATTTATGTTTGCAGTGAAATTAGTCTTAATTACCGTTATTTATCGTCGGTTCGGAAATAAAGCGTCTTGTGTAATTCTCACTTGATAAAATTTGATGGAGAACGCGATTAGGAGACTAAAGTACTGGCCTACTTTATTCTCCCAATTAAATGTAGATAATTGAAACATGGTCGAAATATACAATAAAAATGGGACTTACGCGCAGCACAGCAGAATTGTTTTATAAGAACTCGTCTGGCCTTTAGCGGAAGCATATAATGCTGCAGCGACTGCCTCGTGAGTTCATTGCACCCTTTTGCGACATTTTATAATTACGACCGCCGTCGCCGTTACGTTCTGCGAACACCGTGCAAAAATGCGCGATATCATTGGGGAACATTCGACACACCGCGCTGAACGGAGAGTTGCCCAATAATAAGTTCCGCAGACATGACGATTTTTGCCAACACGCTTGACCCGTGCAACTTTAAAAGACTGTGCATTTGGGCGGAATTGTGAAATCTCGACAATTGGTTAAGAACATTTTTTATTATCTTCCAGAATTTTTAAGTAATTTTAACATAATTATCTGATACTTGATTATAAATTAGTAGATATTAAAATATTTATACATATTCTTTTTATCATTTTTGTATGTTTCTAACATTATTTCAAATTTGATGTAACAATATTTCAAATTTGATGTCATCGTCACTGCATTCATGCATGATCTCAAAAAAATTACGAATAAGTTTATTTAATTGTATTAGATTTATCAGCACTCTTCAGAATTCTTTCAGAATCAAAGATGATTGCGAGATATTGATAAAATAAGATAATTCGATTTTAGGAATGAAAACAATTATCAGAAATCTCTATCTCTTCTATGAAGAAAATAATGATAGAACTAAAAATGGAAGACGCTCTTATAATGATGGACTAGAGAGGGTCGATTCGTATGCGTCGTGTTATGCCAGAATTTATACAGTTACAATGTTACGACATTCTAACTGTCTCACTTGGGATTTCGGATACTTACAAGCGCCGGGGTCAGCCACGTACGTCGGGACCTGTATGTCGGGACCTACACCTTGACATTCGACCGGCGAACAGAGGAAATCGTGTCAAACGTACGGCGTTCGTGACTTCCTCGACCTAAATTCGGTCGAAAAACACGACCGAAAACGTCGGAAACTAGTTGGCAGATTAAGTTGCAGAGGCAGAGGAGCTTGTTAATTTCACGTGGACTTTAACGGAGATTCAATCTGAAAGCCTTCGGAATACCGTCAAAAATTAAGGAAGCCTGTACGCGTCGAACGTATCCTTTCACTTAGAAGACCACACACGCGTCCGTTGCTCAGTGAAATTTTTATGAACGATTAACCAAGATGGAAAATAATTCGTCGCGGAATGTTTGGCCAAAAGTGAAAGTCCGATTTAGTCCGAGTTTATCATAGTCGGGGGTCACACTTTTTCATTCCTCAGATCGATCGGAGATCAATTAAGAGGCGAGAACGACGAAGTGAGAAGTAGTGCAAGACGCGCAAATCGTCGATCGCGTGATTTTATTCGATCCGGCGGATATTCCTCGTCCTTTGCAGAAATATGTGCATCGCATATGCATGCGTAACGAGCCGATGTCTACAGTGGAACTCACTTTTACTGAGGCGTGAAAACGAACACACGCGGCACGTAAGGATCCCGCGCGGCGGGCCAGAAAGAAATACTTATGACAGTTTTGATGACACATCATATATTCATTTCCTTCGATTCTGTACATTGGCAGGAAATAATCTAAAAAGATCTGCGACAAAAACGGTCAAATTTTAATCAAAAGCACATTATACTTATCGCTCGCTGGAATATCAAATTAAATTGGAGAATTATAAAATTTCGCACGTTAAACGCGTATTTTGTTACACTTATTTATCTCTGCAGATTGAAGGAGCAATATTATTCTTTTACGAGCGCATTTGTTCCTGAATTTAATTTCGTTTGGCTCAAAATCGTTTTCACGTGGCGTAGCCACGTTTTTGCGAGTTTGTAAAAATGGCAAATGGAATTGTCCGACGCTATTTATCGCGCCTATTACATATACATCTTCTGCATCGCACCTCTCACGTAACTCAGGACGGACATTAAACGACCTACCGAGGTATCCAGCGCTAATTAATTACGCGAGTGGCAGCACGCCGTTTGTTAATTACTTGCGCGTCCGATCGTTTTCCATCGCCAGGACGGAGTAACGCCACGACACAGGCATAAAGTTTCGGAAAGATACGAGCGTAACGAAGTGGTAATGCCACCGCGCGGCGGCTGCGGAGCGCGTTATGCTTCGGCACGCACCACTGGGCGCGCACTCTTTTTCTCGGACGAGTGTAACGCGAAAAAAAAAGAGATCGTGCAAAATCGTGACATCGTTCTCTTATCCTCTTATCCGTTTTCGTCGATAAAATATTGTAATTTCAACGAGAGAACGGCCGCGCACCGCTCGATATGCCGGAGGGACAGCTCTAAAAATTACTGCACAGCTCGCAGGAAAATGATGATATTTAGAAATCTTTCTAAATAAAAAAATTATTAGATATTTCATTCATAAATACGACGCAGACAACGCGAAAGAACTCTTTTACGATCGACGAATATAAATCATTTTTGATCGATGAATTCAATTCATTTTGCATCTTATAATTATAAAGAAATTAGAATTATCTGCAAATAATCCGAAACTTTTATTAACCATCGAATTCCTTTATCTTATGTCTATATTACATATTTTACTGAATATATCATTTTATAATCTCTTTAAGTTACGATGACTCATGAAGTTGATTAAAATGCATTGAAACTTAAAGATCGACCAAGAAACTGTTATTTCTTTAAATAAATTCTTTTTATATTTAAATAATTTCCTTTTGTTTTTCTTTGAATAAGTAAATTATAAAAATTTATTATGTTGTCGGTTACATGTCGGTTTTTCTCTGTTACATCAAAAAACCATATATTTTCCCAAAAATTACATAAAGCTGAAATAACTTTATTTGTACAAAGAAAAAAATCACTAATTTATGACTTCTGACATTATGGACAAACGTGCCGAAACTCGTTGCATTGAACCTTTGTTAATTTGAAAACAAAATGCCGTGAATATTGCTAAATGAATTGTTACGGTACTAGAAATTTTTACTTGGAAAACGCGTAAAACGCCAATACATTTATACATATTACATCCGTTGAAAGAATTGCCCGCTATTCTTTAATGACAGGTAAAGTTAGGGGGATACAAATAGGTAGACCGAAGCTACCTGCATTACACAATGATGTCACCGAGCACAATGCGATCGTGGTGGGTCTGTTTTCAACCGATATGAATAGCACTTGTCGCAGTATTTCAACTTACGACCTGCGGCGACCCTTCTTTCGTTGAGTGGAATTCCGTCCACGAAATAAGGTGCCGCGCGCGGTCTGGGCAAAGAGACCCCTACGAGTTCCGGTTTCCGCCGAGTCTCTTTAGCCGTACACGTTCTAACCGGCCTAACTGGACGATTCCGTTGGAAACTGGGGGAACTTCTCTTCACTTTTACCGCGTGACGGACGGAAAAGTGCGAACTACGCGCGCACCGTTTTTCATGCGCGCTTACGTAGTCGGGAGCTGCAAGAACTCCAGACTTGCGATCTCGCATCCACACACGCGTTTTACGGTATTTGGATCATTTCACCAATTTGTATTACGGCAAACGGAAAGAATGCAAAAATATCAAATTCTTAAAGCGTTTACCACATCAACTTTAAACCACTAATTTTTTAATAATTTCGTAATTTTATAAAACAAGAGGGGGGAAAGAGAGAAAAAAAAATCTTTGACATGATAATTCAAAATAGCCTCACCTTTTCAATCTCTGTTTCGTACGACATTAAAAAATCTAATCGCTTATGCAAATATCTATGTGAACTTGCAATATTGTAAATGTCGATTTGTATTGCATTTCTCGAAATTATTAGAAACATAGATTGATCTAAAAAAGCGTTAAGACTAAAACATTTTACAAATCCGATATAAGTTCACATTTGGCCTCGCATCAAGCGATCCCATTAGCATTTTCTGTCGCACTTAATTAGAACATTCCCAAAAATCCTGGCGGATCCTAGCATCATATAACGCTCCGCAACTCTGATTTCTGCGACTTCTTTCGTTGTTTTGCTTTCTCTTTCAGAACTGGCATGCTCTAGTTCGTCCGGAGCGGTCCGTCCATCTATCAGTGGCTATCTTTTGCTGTCGGTTCAAGACTGATTTTTTTTCGATTTAATCGAGCCGAAATACCGTAAAATCGGGAAGAAAGGACAAGCGACGAAACACATAACAAAGTTCATTTTCACCTATAACGCAAAAAAATACCTTTATATTTCGCCACAGCAAATATCAATCAATATATTATTTTCAATATATATTTTATATTCTAAATTTATATATATTATATGTATATATATGTCTAAAAAAATAGACATACAATTATATAATGAGTTTGACAAAGAATGTATGTTGCGCTTGAAACTTGAATAGCGTTTGAAGACTGATAATAAAATTAGTGCAATGTATTGTTCGTTCTGCACCAATATATGATAAGCGCTAAAAATTCAGTTTATTGTTCAGAGTCTTTTCAAAAATATATAAACGGAAGCCTCTCGAGAACTTCAGTATATAAAAATATACGATTATTTTACGCGGACCTAGCTTGCTTTCTAGTAATATCATATAACATTCCTTTTTAACGTTGGATTATAAATATTGTCGGAATTGTCGAGAAAAGAAATGGTTTTTATGAGTAGTACTTCTTAATTTCTTCAAGCAAGGCCGGCTCCGTCGTTTCGTTTATCTCCACGAATCTCTTGTTGGCCCGGCTGAAGTAATAAATGTCGCCGGTGTAAATGTCGAACCACAGCGCGTGGATATGCAAATCGTGCCTCTCCAGGCGCTTCTTCAGGAATCCGTACGACGCGATGTTCTGGAGCTGCTGCAACGTGTTAATCTGCGACAAAATAAAGTTCCCCGAGTGTAACGTGATGGACGAGCCGGGGCTCTCGCGAGTACACTTGTTCGACCGTGTACTGACTTGGGACAGCTTGTCCTCGATGGCGAACTTGTCCTCCGGATCGATGTAGGCGACGAATTTCCGCAGCGGCGTCTCGGCCTGAAAGAGAATCGGCTCGCTGAAACCGGCGACCTCGAGATGTTGAAACTTCGTCAGGGTGCTGCTGGCGTGCGCGCACAGCCACGCTCTCAGCGGCGACATTCTCCTGTTCGTCTAAAATTCAGGTGGCGTTATCGCGAGGGTAGAGACGCGAGAGAGAGAAAGAAAAAAAAAAGTCCAGAGCTTATCGCGAAAGAAACGCACTTGCGACGCGAACTCCTCGTCCCGTAAAGCGTAGAGCAGGTTCATCGCCTTGCAGTCGCTGTGGCCGCAAACTATAACGTGCTTTATGTCGTTCACCACGCATCCGAGCTCCAACGCCGCCGACTCGCACATGGTAAATTCGTCGACGAAGTGCTGCGAGTGCGGTACGACATTACCGGGGTTTCGGACTGAAAAGATAAATTCTGTTAAGCCGTCGCGTTGCTCTCCCGGGTTTTGGCTCGTTCCTCCATGGATGAATCGAGAAAGCACTGAATTCAAAGAATCAAATATAACAAAAACACCAATTCTTGCAAATCGTTACGCTAAGAACAGTAGTTTTTGAATTATTTTATTACAAATACATATAAATATAATAAAGGAATTTTATTATAAATACGTATAAAGGAGATATAAAATATTACATATATGTATAAACAAAAAATAAATAATAGAAAAAAAGATTATAATATATACGATGTACTTATATAAAATATTAATTTGAATAAACTGGTTCTCGTGGAATAAAATCCCCTGATTTAAATAAAATTTTGATAAATAAAAATATACAATTAGGATTGTATCGAACAAACATTGTACGTTCTCGTCAGAGAATCTCTGATGTAAGAAGTGCCGTAGAAAAAAAAGAAAATACACTGCGGTGAGATCACAGAAAAAGAAAACAACGGGGGTTACGGGGGTTACGTGGGATCGCGATAATGCTACTATAATGGATCGTACCGACAAACATGTCTCCAACGTTCGTTTCCGTAAATCTAGTTGGGATCATCCGGGAGTCCATGCAGGTAAAGAACACTGCCTTTGGCTATGATGAGAGCAATAACAGACAAAGAATTACAAACTGTGCTAGCAAAACGATAATAATACGACATAAGTGAAGGTTTTCTTTAGATGATTTTTTTTAGAATATATAATGTATCCGATTTTAAATGCCTACTAAAATTTTTAATGATTTATTAAAATGTTCAAAGTATAAGAAAATACAAACCTAAATAGCAAGCTGACGTTATTTATCATCATAACGTCAAAATGTCGTCAAAAAGGTCTTTTTGACATCAAAATGACAATAAATAACGTCAGCTTACTACCTGGAAAGGTATCTTTCTTAGATTCTTAACCCTTAGATTTTATTTTATTTTCAAAGATAGGGAATCTAAAAGGTGTAAAATATATTTTAACATCTCTTCACGACTTTCACACGTCTTTCAAACATGCGTGCTGTCTGGGGAGGTATACATATAATATAAATTGAATATTCTACACAATATATTTCATCTAAGTGGTAAAAATATAGTAATGCATTTTTGCCATGAATATCGTCGATAAATACTTTTTAATATTCTAATTAATTTACGGCATTCAAAAGAGCATGCACTGTTATAATAATCGAAGATATATCCATAATCGGTAAAATAGATATTCTGGTATCAAATCTACAGTACTATATCAATAGAGTAACTCAATTGGTAAAAATAGAATAGCATTGTAAGGTAAAAGTCCCATTGGATATCTAATTTATAAAATGATTCTATCGGTACAAAAGAACACAAATTTTTTTAGTGTAATACCGGCGGTAAAGCAAAACGGTTCCATCGTCATTAGACCATGTCACGCGTACATTCTCTAATCAATTATTGGTCAATCGATGGTTCGAGATCATGATACGGGCCATTGCCTTTAAAACTGCTCTTTAAAACGAATGATATTATTAAGTCATATTAAATAAATGGAGTTGCAAGTTTATTTTTGACAGACGACCCATGACCACCTGTACTCAGAGACGATATCAACAAAACGCACGTGGACTACACTCAACGTGGCAGCGCGAGAGGTACCCGTATGTACTTATATATATCACAATCATCACGCGAGATATTTTTTTTTCTTAGCATTATACGCGCGTACCTCGGGATGATCTTTGACTTGTTGAAATTGTTTCACCATTCCTTCCCGATGACACTTTCTGTACCTCATGATCCCCTTGAGTATTCTGTCCATCGCGGCATTCGAGCGATAACTAAAACAAACCGTGAAAAATTCGTTTTCCGAACGGAGCAATGACAGCACACAATTCCGCCATTTAGTAACATGGCGGCGGGAAATTTAATTTCCCGGTAAGGCCAAGTTCATTTTTCTCAAATTCAATTTCTTTAATTTCACAAAGTATATTGAAAACTGAAAGAAAGACCTATGAATGAGAATAGTATTTTATTAATATATAAAAAAAATTTTTTTTTAACTTGGTAGTTCTCGACATTAATTAATTTTTATATTTAAATTTTATCGGAAATTTCGATTCTAATAATTTTAAATAATTATATGACGTAGAAGAGAGAAATACAAGCCTCTCTCTATTCCCGGTTATAATTTATTTGCACATTTACAAAATACATTGTAGTTTCGTTACATCTCGCATATAAACCTTGCATCCGCATTTAAAGGTGTAAATATACAAATACACCGCACAATCTTTTCCTACGAAATTGACATTAATTATTTACCGACTTTACAACAAGATACTTTGATGTAACAGACTGCATATCCATTCGATAGCTTTTTTTTATATTTGAGAATTATCTTAGTAGTAAAATTGATCAGTGAATACATAATTAAAAGCGGTTATGTATCCATTATCATCATCAGAAGCTTTTCTACTGTCATGAATCACTCTCAAAAACAGAAGTGAATGCTCGGTCTTACATCGTTATATCGTGACGCATATAGATACAGAGGAAAGACATGTAATTACAATGATTTATTTATAACTAGCGTTCGTTGGATGTTATTGCGACATGTTTCGAATCGCGAATGACCCTCGCGAAATAAAAATAGAAAAGAATGATTTCTAAGGAAACGAGAGAATCGCGTATGAACGAGAGCTACTCTACGTCGATAAATCGCAGATGCGTTATAACACATCCACATTACATCCGCATGTAATATGTGAGATGAATTCATATTGATAGTCCTAGTGTACGACCTGAAATACAGCGATAACCGTCAGCCTCTTTCGGACACGTCGATTATATACTTATTTTGTCATAAACGCTCACGTTGAAAGCCACACATTGAAGTATACTTCGTGACCCCGATCTCCGTCGACAATCGTATCCTCGCGATCGCGCTTTATCTTAATCCAGTGTACGATTCCAGTAATTCAGCAGTTATTAACAGGATGGACCCGGGTGACGAGGCGCCTGGGTCGCGCCGACTTCTATCTGGTCAATGCTGAGCTCTGGCTGGCACGCTCCAGCTTTTCGAAGTGCTTCCGCGCGTTGCGTATGTTGATTAACGTCGCCGCAGATGCTGAAAGAAAATACACACATATAACAGAGGATTCACGTAAGAAACTTATTTAAATACTTACGTATAGTTGGATCGGACATGATGACCATCACGTATGTATTCGAGGTAAATATGTCGATGAAGGCCGCGAAATTGGTATTTCTAACTTCCATACTTTGAAACTGCGCCGCCAATTTACTGCAAAGTTAATTGACTATATCGCATTTCATTCTTACGAGACCTTTTTCCACGCGACTCGTACTTACCTGCAACTCAACTTGAATTGCTTTATTATATTGGAAACCTTCTCGAAGCGATGAACGTCTCTGTGAAACTGCTGCTGGCAATGACTTATTACTAGGAAGGTCGCTCTTTCAAACAGAAGAACCTCGTCCGCGTCGATAATATTAGCAAATTGATTCAAGCTTTGTTCGAGCTCCTTCACGTTGGGGATCAGCATATATACAATGGATGACCATGCCCTGCAACGAGAATTTATCAGCACTTGTCTACTTTAATCCTCCGTCAGCAATAATTTTTTTATTAACATCTTCAGCAAACTGGATCTTTTAAGTTTACTTCATGTTCATTTATTTTTATATTCTAAGCTTTCAAGAAATTCTAAAAAATTCTGAGTTATTTATGAACATTTCTATTACAATCCAATACGTTTTAAAGTAAAATAAACCCAACAAATATTAAACCCAATTGTTTATACAAGGCGAAATTTACAAGATTTTTAAGAAAGTAATTTCGTTTATGCTTTAAAAGACTCAGATTGTTGACGGAGGATTAATTTCACTCTTGCTTTAACATATACGTACCTGTATAACGTTTCGTCCCATATACTAGTTCTGAAGCAGGTGCATTCTAAAGGCAAGCTCAGTCTTTTCAGATCTTCCTCTCTTTCCCTGAATATATAATCGCGTTGGTCCTCTTGCACAAGATCCATTTTGTGAACCAGGCAAAATATTTTCGCCTCTGGGCTATTCTGCAGTATCGCCTCTAAACAGCTCTGATAGTAATGCATATCTTTGTCTAATTCTCTCGACTCTACGTCGAAGACATAAATCAACACCTCCACATTTCTAAATATGTTATCACGTTGCGACGCAAAATAATTCTCCATGAATGCCTCTTGCCCTCCGCAATCCCACAAGTTTAGGACCAAATTGCCGAGAAAGCGAACATGGGAATGTTCTACGTCAACTGTAATAATATAAATTGCGTTACACTAGTCCTTTCAGTTACTATTTAGCGTAATATGTCTGTAGCTTACTCGTCGCTCCTAAACGATGAGTGTCGCGAGCGATGTAATTGGCGAAAATAATGCTGCGCATACTCGTCTTCCCGGAGCCGCTCTTGCCCATCAACAACACCTAAAATGGTGCACATTGTTTATAAAATTGCCTCGCAGGACAAAGCATTTCCACACGAAAGAAAACTTGTGCAGGACGAAAGAATTTCATGCGTACATGTAATATAAATGAAAGGAAAAGTTTACCTTCTTCTTCATCTCGACTGAATTCGAGTTTCGATAAAGCCTCTTGGAAAGAAAAGTTTCACAATACTGACTGGCCTCGTCAGAGTCTGGCTTATCAATTGTTCTCCGCCCTAGAGCAAGGATCGCGCGCGACAGTACGCTCAACCTGCGGCTGCCTATCGCCAGCTGTCGCATCAAAACACGCGTCACGCAATGTATGTAAGTATATATATATATGTATATATGTCGCGTCTCATTTCAAAATAGCGCATGAATCCATATGGAAACGTACCTTTATGTTTCTCGGAGCAAAAGTAGATTTGCTGCTGACACTGCCTCTTGTTATTTTATTTCTCCATGTATTTACGGTTACAATGACCATCCGTCCTATATTACAGAGGACAGGTCCTTTGTTTTAAGTCTATGTCCTTTATTAATTTTTTTCTTGAAAACTCACTTTTGTCCTTTATTTCTGAAGAGTCCTATAAAATGTTGTATTTCAATCTTTATCACCTTTGTATATTTTGTATAATGTTTAAATAAAGATGTGTTTCCTTTTTTATATATAATTTATTTATAAATATCATATAAAATTCTATGTATATTTGTTTACAAAAATTATACAAAATATTATATTTGATTTTTATATATAATATAATATTATAATTTTATATATAATTGTTTTAGTTCACAAAATTTTACTTTTTTAATATAAATATACATTTAAGGAAAGAATTAATTACAATAATATAATTACAAATTTTATACTTGTTTGTAGAAGAAGGATAGATGGCGATTCTTTATTTTCTCAAAGAAATTAATCACCGTATGGGTGTGACCACTGTGACCATGGAGGTAAGAATAACAGGAGGGAGCGTAAGCTTTGTGGTATGAAGCCGGAAACGTGGGACGAAAATTGATCCACCAAGATGGCGACCATATTGATAGGAGAAAGATAACCTCTAAAATTCAGAGGTTATCTTTCTCCTACCAATATGGTCGCCATCTTGGTGGATCAATTTT
>VBVR01005327.1:0-11698 GCA_011638315.1 Tetramorium parvispinum | reverse complement strand
TTACATAAGATGCTCATTGGTCCAGCGGTCTTATGCTATGCTTATGCAGCCTATGCAATTTTGTGTGCGATAGCCCTTTAAGCGGAGAAGCAAAGGAGAGGTAGGTGGAGGTAGGAAAGAGGTGTTGAGGTTAAGGCGATAAAAGAGAAGAAAATGAGCAAGGAAAGGAAGTATAGAAGTTTAAGAGAAAGTAAAGAAGGAATGGATGAGAAGCAAAGTAAGTTGCTGTTAGAGAAAGAAGAACAAGGAAAGGTTAGTTTTAAGGGTACACAAGACTTTTTTTTGTTTTAGGTACACAAGACTTGGATGATGAAGAGGTTAAAAAAGAAATAAGGAAGGAGATTAGGCGGGAAATGGCAGGATGGAGAGAGGAAATAGATAAAGGGATAAAGAACTTTAAGGAAAGATCAGTATTATTTCTGGAAAATTTATTAGAAAACATATTAATAGAAAATATGATAGAACAAGGAGAGAAGAATAGGAAAGAGAAGGAGAGAAAGGTTAGTTTTAAGGGTATACAAGGGTTAGATGATGAAGAGATTAGAAAAGAAATAAGGAAGGAGATTAGGCAGGAAATGGCAGGTTGGAGGGAAGAAAAGGATAAAAGGATGAAGGATTTAGAGGAAAGAGTATTATTAACGGAAAATTTATTAGAAAACATATTAATAGAAAATATGAGAGATCAGAGAGAGAAGAGTAGGAGAGAGGAGGAGATGAGAAATGAGGAAGGAAGCAGAGCGGCATCATGTAAAGGTATAGGATACAGTAGTAGAGGAAGCTCGATAATAAGCATAGATAGGATAAGTGAGAGTTCAAGAGAAAGAGAAATTAGGAAAATAAATTTAGGGAAAGAAGAGGGGGACAGGAAAAATAATATAATTGTAGGAGGGTTGGAAGTAGAGGTCACAAATAAAAAGATGGAAGATTTTTTAAAAGAGGAATTAGGAATAGAGGTGAATGTTAAAGGTTGTAGGAGGGTAAGTAAGAAAGTGATAGTGGTGAAACTGGAGAATGAGGAGAAAAAGAAGGATATAATGAGAAATAGAAACAAATTGAAAGAAAAACATATTTTTATTGACCACGATTTAACATGGGAAGAAAGAAAGTTACAGAAAAAGATATATAAGTGGGCGAAAGAAGAAAAAGAGAAAGGGAGGTTTATACAGATAGGTTTAGCAAGTGTAAAAATAGAAGGAAAATGGAGAAAGTGGGAAGAAATAGAAAAGGAGATTATAAAGGGAGAAAGAGAGGAACAAGAAGTATGGGAATAATAAGGGAAGAAGAGAATAATAGTGAGAAAGTAGAGGAATGAAGAAGAGAGAAGAGGGTAGGAGTGAGAGAAGAAAGTAGATAGGATTTTATGTAAGTCAAGGAAAGGATAAGGAGATTTTTAATAGGGGAGAGGAAAATAAAAGAAAGAAAATAGTTTTTGAAATGTGGCATAGCTAGAATCATAATTCTTAGAAGTGTTGAAGATTCTTGGAAATTTTTTTTTATTTACAATTTTAATTTCAATTTTAAGGTAATACTGTTTCTTTTGTGTCTTTTTGATACTTTATTAATATTCATAGATTGAAATTTTTGCATTAAAATCTACAAATTAAAAATATTAGGAATTGTAATTCTTAAAATTTTTATTTAATATATGGAAATAGGTATAAAAGGATATTTATAAGACAATACGTATAATGCCCATTAATATTTTATTACATATTTTTAAAAATTATAAAATATACATTATATTATTAATAATACATATACATAAATCTCTTACTATAAAACATCAAATTTTTCAAATTGATGTCAAATTATCAATACGTAAATAATAAAATTTATTTAAATGTAAAAGTATTGTTACTAAAATTATACATTTGAGTTTTTATTAACGTGAAATTGGAACCTTTTCTAATTAGGATTTGGATTTTTGCGTAATAAGATTTCAAGATATCAAATTTCATTTAGCGAAGACTCAAACCTCATTTAGCAAAGACTCAAACCATGCTTTATTCAGTCGCTAAATGTTAGGTTAGCGCTCTCTAGGAGCGTGATTTCATATATTGGAGCGTATAGTACTCATGGCGTCGGCGTGTGCAAAAGCATGCGGTAGATTTATTTAGACTTTTGATGTCGTCAATTAGCAACGTGATTGAAAGTTTACCATTGTGTTGACGTTAAAAAAGAATTAACATAAAACATTATTACAAAATAGTGACTATTGAAATAATCATTCAATGGACAGTAGTACATAATATTTCAAAGTAACAATGTTGTCAAGCATTATGCAGTTATCGCTTAGATCGATTCACGGTGCAAAATTTTTAAGACCGATCGATTTAAGATCGACAATTAAATGTGGACGTACTGGATGGGTTAGTCGGAAACCTGTTTCTATTGTCAATGAGGATGAGCTTTTCGATACTGAAGATACAACCAAAGCTGTTAAGCCAAAAATTAAAACACATAGGAGATCAAAAGCTAGTAAATGGGAAGAGAAAAAGGAAGATAAGAAGGAAAATGAAATTGAAGGCTCTGCCACAAGACCAAAATATATAGCTCTTCAAGCAGACGATAAGCTCATAAGGTGTTACATAGTTTTCTAAATAACGTTCAAATAATCTTTGTAGCTCTATAAATAATACGTACTTCATGTTTCAGCTCATTAATGATAGATGTTAAAACGAAAAAGAGGAGAGAACAGAATGGCCAAATGCTATTGGAAGGCTTTCGATTAATCAAAGATGCGATTCAGGCAGGAGTAGTACCAAAAGCGATATTTTTCACCCGATTATCCGACGTCCTGCAGCTGTCGCTTCCCGAGGAAGTGAAATTATATAAAATTCCATATCGTACGATTCAGTTGTGGTCCAACTTAACAACTTCTCCTGGGATTATTGGTGAATATTTGGATTTTGTAGATCTCGAAGGAGACGACTGATAGCACAATCTATAACAAGTAGATATGCATATAATTGCGTATAATTGCTAGTTTTTTTTTTGGTACAGGAATCTTTGAAATCCCAAATATAGATGATAAGGAACCACCTAAGGATGCTATACCTTTGACTATTATCTGTGACAATATCAGAGAACCAGGAAATTTAGGAACTATTGTTAGAGCTGCCGCTGCAGTCGGTTGTGAAAAGTTATTATTAATGAAAGGTAATTTGCATCATTGCTAATTTTGTAACCTACAGTTTTTCATTAACTCCTATTTTTCTTTAGGATGTGTGGATTTATGGGAGCCCAAGGTTGTGCGCGGTGCTATAGGTGCACATTTTCGTCTACCGATACTTACATCCGTTTTGTGGGAAGAAATTCCGACATTGATAAGTGATGAGTCTACAATTTTTCTAGCAGACAACAATGTAGCGTATGAAAACGATTTAAAAGATCAGACGGTAAATCCAGAGTCATTTGAACTAAACACTTCCATCGAAGATACTGATAATTGTACAAAACAAGATGATGTAAATGCAAGTAACAATGAAACTACTGAAACTGACGCGATAAACGAACTGATAAGTCAAACTAAAACACATAAACCAACTGCAAAAACCAAATTGATGGTAAAAAATTTAATATCTAAACTTCCAGTTAAACCTTATTATGAGTTAGATTTTACAGAACGAGAAATGGTACTTGTAATCGGTGGAGAAACCGAGGGTGTTAGTCTCGAATCATGTAAATTGCTACGTGGAAGAAATTGCACTCGTGTTAATATACCATTGACTAATGGCGTTGACAGCTTAAATGTTGGTGTTGCTGTTGGTATTGTTACATTTGAAATGAGAAGACAATTTGTAACTCGTAAAATTGATGATGAATAAAAGTATTTTTATGTATATGTAGATAATGTTTCCTAATTTTGATTATCATTATCTAATTCCAATATTTATGTAGATTTAAAACTTTATTATAACGTCAGTGCTATATTCAATTTATTGCAACAAACATTTATTCTATTGAATAATTAAAATTAACATTTTGCAGTTTCATGTACGTACTAAAAGATGCTCAAAAATAATTTTTTTAATAAATAAAATATATATATAACGTAACACACACAAAAGGTTCTGTGTAAGTTCTTGAAAAAGTATCTTACCATGTAGAATAAATTTATACCGATATATTTGCGCTATAATCAGGTGTGTGTCCGAGAAGAATATTTCATTCGCACCCTCGATTGATGCGCTATTGATTTTTATTACTTGATTTACATGTAATCGTTCCAAGTAGTTGGGATCAATATTACTATCGATTTCAGTTAACCAAGTCACACACATACACACATATATCTTATATCAATTTAGAGAGCAGTTCTAATTTTCATAATCATTCAACAATAGAATGATTGATTTGTGAGCGATTGATAATCTCGTCGATTATGGACAACATAAATTGATATTTTGTGTGACGTTAAGCATAATTAGTATTACGTTTATATCACTTGTTACAAGATATGTGAAAATGAATCGTTGATAGTAATTATATTTAACTTGAGTATGACTTCGTGACTACTATAATCATAACTATTATCTTAGTTGCAACAATTAGGAAATTATCCTTTATAATCTTCGAATAATCTGAATAGGGAATAAAAATTAAAGTTACGATTTGATAAATGGGTACAATCCAAGACAGATATTGTAATCCCATGACAGCCATATTCGATAGAGAAAACGACCATACATAACATTTATTACTGATTCTAAGGTGAAGTCCGTAATGGAAAATGTCGCCAAAAGTAAGTATTTTAATGAGCACGATCTGCAAACGTAATCATTTATCGTGAAAAATGCACGCTCTTTTCCGTTCTTATAAATACTATAATTATGAGTTTTCTTAGTTGCAATTATCGAGGGATGTCGCTCTTTACATTCACATTCATTATTATATTTCCGCTGAATAAAGTATTTATATAACTTCCTGTTCGTCGAAACTACGAGGAATATTTTCTGTAGAATCTTCCAATTTATAAAATGATGAAAGGAAAAACAAGAATAATATATAAAATATTTCTCTAGTTATTTGTCTATATATTTGCGAGAGGTGTGTGAGAATACTAGGTATCAATCCTGTATTTAATTTAACACATAGCATAGACTAAGAAATTATTCTTCTCTGACTTTAATGCAAAATTAGTGCTGCTTATACATCAAATGAAAACGTGACCGACATTACAGTGTAAAATATCTACATGCAATGTTCATTTACATTAATATTTCTAGAATTTCAATAAAGAGTAAGGTTGAAATAAATAATCAAAAATTTTAAGATTTACTAACTAATTTAAGAAAAACTACATAATTATTGATATCCAAGTATACTTTTGGCTATTTCATTTATTTCAATTTTGGAGCAAGTTAAATGCTGAGTATGAGAACTTTAAGATCTGAAAAAGAAATTAGAGAACTGTGATACAATTATTAAACTTTGGTTGTGTTTCTTGATATATGTCACAAATTACTGATAACGTCATATGTTAATATCTACAATATCAATAGTGTATTTGTTATAACAGAAATACTAACACTGCTATAAGAATCAAGGGACAGAGTTACCAAGAAGCTGCTAGTGAACTTTATAGGAATTAAACTTCTTATCATGATCATCTGCAATTCTTTTTTCTCGTTAACTGATAATAGTGGCCAATTCATGCGATATATAGCATCTCCTAATTGCGTACTCTAACAACATAATATAAATAAATTCATTATTTTCAAATAATATCGAACGATTCTTCTACATTATTAACATTATATACAATATAATATTTGTGTATACGTCATATATATAAACTAGTTCTAAATATTAGGAAATCGTTATATTATCTCGCGAAATCTAGAAAAAAAAATTATAAATTGTAGTACTCGCGATTCTTTATTATCTCAGTAAAGCATATCGGAAAAGAATATAGAGAAGCAATAATATTACCTTGAACATGACTTCGTTTCCGGACCAGCAGTAAACGAAGATTTGTACAAACATAGTAATTGTGTACATTAATGAAAATATAATAGCAGACAATTCTTTAAAATTCTTTGACAAGAAATATACACTTGTACATAATACTATTATACTACCGAAGAACTGTACGAAGAGCACCTCGTTGAACACGACATTTACCGTTTTCGCGTATCTATAATGATTTCATGTTAATACTGCAATGAATACGAGTATACGACAATTACTGTCGTGATATATAATTTTATAATATGATTCCAATAATTTTGAAAATTGTGAAAAACGTATGTTTTAGCATGCATCATTTGTAGAAACTACTTTGTTTTATGCAGACTTAAAACTAATTCAATTTTTCTATACATAACTTAGTAACTTAGTAAATACATTATTATATCATTTTGAGAATGCTTTGCTTTCGAATTCGTAATAACACTAGATAATTCCAAATAATAAGTTATATTATCATTTAACTTTAAATTATTTTCCTTTATAAATCAATAATTATCGTTATAAACAATTTTTAGAAATAACAATTATTTATAACGTATACCCACACGCATACAGATACATGCATTTCAACAGACGAACGATTATATTCATTAAAAACGAATTTTTACGTGACTTACTTGTAAATGCTGAGATGATAACGTACGTACTCCGAAATTCCCGTCCGGTCCTCATTTGACGTCGAAGATGTCGTACGTCCCAGATGTTTGACTGTTTTATTAATTATCGATTTGTGAAGACGGCTTTCAAAAATTTCAAGCTGGGCGCACGTTTGTATAAATAATCCGAAAACTAAGGTTTCCGTGCCGACATTTATAATGCAGGCAAAAATTGTAGTTATTACTTGATATACAGATAAAGTCCAGAACACCACAGGTATATGGTAATCGACTGGAAACCATATTCGATAAGGTAAATTACCATGCATCATACTTATTAATGATCCTACAGTGAGGCCTGAAATGGAGCCCGTTGCCAAACATGAGTATCTTATCGACCACATCCTGCAAACGTAGAATCGAGATTAAATTTTATAAACTTTCGTCACAATTTATTTCTACCTATAATTTATAGAGATTTATAATTATAAAATTTAATTACTATTCTGTAGTTCTATATTTATTGCGTCTATTTAACACGAGTTTAAAATATTAAATAAAAAGTAATTTTAGTCAGTCATATTAATAGTTTAGCATAGGAACGTCTGAATAAAGATACAAACTCACCTGATAAAATTATTAAATTTTCCTTGTATAACTTCTTCATCTTCATCTTGAGGTTTATGTGGAGCTTTCAACAACGTTTGTACTAAATTGATGATCGCATTCCGACGTAGCACAACGACAGTCGCTTTACAACAAACGACAGCCATAGTCAGGAGCATTAAAGTGTTAGTGGCAAAATCATCGATATTATTTACAACAATAACAATATCCAGAAATTGAGTTGTCACGAAAAAGTATTGCGAAATTAACATAATAACGGTAAATAAACTATACAATAGCTTAACTATGTTCGATGACCACTCGATCGGCCTCCATATACCAGCGATTGTATACATTTTAAAATTTATAGAAAGTATTTGCATATTTGGATCTTCTTTCTACAAACAACTTATCGATGTGTTGCACAAAAAGTATAGTATAGCCCCTTTCTACATGTAAAGTATCTAAAAAAATGGTTTCAAGCTTAACGAAATTCATATTTGTTTTAACGTATTAATTAAATGTCCAATCGTATATATAAATTTATGAGAATTCTTTAATTTAATATAAAAAGTAAAGTAATATTAAATGAAACGTACTATTACGCGATTTTACAAACTGATATTTAAATTGCACACGGAATATGGAATGTGATCATCCGATTGCGACGAATTTTATTCGTTTAACATACAGAAAGAGAATCTTAATTGCTATTGCAGATTAAAAATTGAACAACATTATTTAAATGTAATGCAATGTAAATTATTTGTGTAAATACAATCATGAAGAAATATTTGTAAGCATTTATCGCGCACCTTTTTTTCGAAATATCTTCTCAGAATTTCAATTGTATAACATTTGTATAACATATGCTGACACTTATGTAACGTTATATAATATGTTATTTCATTATTGTAATGGTCAATAAATTTCATTTAAATGAAACCGAGCACGTCAGGCGACAGACTATGTATAGTTTTTAACCACTTCAGCTCTTATCAACCCTAGTACTATCAATTACGGCCATTAAAAAGTCGACATGAAGTCGCTTAATCATTTATTACAGAAGGCATATTCTTTTTCCTTCTTGCGAATACAATAATTGTGAATTTCCTACTTGCAGTCATCAAAGTATGTCATTCTTTACATTTCTGCACGTTGTCATATTTCCGTTAAATAAAGTATTTATATATATAATTTCCTGTTCATCGGAACTGCGAGGAACATCACATTTTCTCTCAATATATTACATAAAAGTACAAGAAGAGCGTAGCAATAAAAATGATGTATAATATGCTTAGGGTATATTTTTCTTTCAGTTATTTATCCATATAACTGCGAGATATGACAAGTGCGGGAAAACTATGCATTATCCCTATACTCAACGCATTACATGTAGTATAAACTGAGAAATTATTCTTTTCTTACTTTAATGCTAAAGAAAGTATTAGTGCTGCTTGTACATCAAATAAAAACGTGCGCGACATTATACAATGTGAAACGTCTACATGCGATATGCATTTGCATTAAAACTTCTAAAATCGGAGTAAAGAGTAAGGTTGAAATGAATTTGCAGAACAGAAATTTCAAGATTTAGTGTCACCAATTTATGAAAAGCTACATAACTATCATCTCAAGTATGCTTTGAATTGTAAAAATTGATATATAAATTGCACACTTAACATTGAATGGCTTTGACGAATTTTGTTCTTTTGTCACATAAATCACGTACAGTACAATCCCGAGTTCACAATCGGATGATTTTATTTCAATGTAATGCAATATTATTTACTCGGGTGAATATAACAAGCCGTATTTGTAAATATTTATCATGCACCTCTTTCTGAAATGTTGCTTCTCAAAATTTTAACTAAGAATCACCAAACTTGACAAATGCTACTAGTGATATAACATATTTTATTATTGTAAAATTTAATCAATTTTATTCAAATATAAGGAACATTGTGACAGCGGAAAGACTAAGTATAGTTTTAGGTAACTTCTTAATTCCCAGTACCATAAACGGTCATTAAAGAATCGACATGAAGTCGTTTAGATATTTATTACTTGTATCTTTCTGTTCCTGTGAGGTCTATAATTGTGTGTTTTCCTACTTGCAATGGGGGATGCCGTTCTCCGCACTCACGCATATTGTTACATTGCCATGGAATAAAATGTTAGTTTATTTTCGTATTTATCAGAATTGAGAAGAAGATCGTCTTTCCAGCAGAGCTATATTTTGTTGCATAAAATACGAGATAGCCGTAACGGTAATGTATCAAATATTTACATATATTCTAAATTAACTACTAATCCGTATGTCTATTATACAATATATCAATTTTTTGCGAAATGTCATATGTGGCGTAGAAACTAATTCCTTTTACTTGATTCTATAAAACCAAAATTAATGCTGCTTGTGCATAAAATCGAAACATGTATTTCGTAACACTATGTAAAATATATGTATATATGTATATTCAATGTACGTGCAGTTGTGCAAAACTAATCCTAGAATCGTAAGGTTGAAATAATTATTTAAACAGAAATTTATAGATTTACTAACTATTACTAATTTATAAAAGACTACACAATTATGAATTATACTATTTATATTTCATTTCTGGAGCAAGTTAAATGCTGAGTATGACGTCTTTAAGATCTGAAAATAAGAAATTAAAAACATGTGATGCAGTTATTAGATTTCAATTGGGTTTTTTATCGCACTACGAATGTATTACTGATAATATCGCACATTAATATCTACGTTCTCAGCAATTGTTACAATAGGAGTACTAACACCACTGTAAGATTCAAGAGACACAGTTATCAAGAAGTTGCTAGTAAACTTTACAGGAATTGTACTTCGTATCATAATCATCAGTAATTCTTTCTTCTCATTAACGGATAATGGTGGCCAATCCATATGATATACAGCACCTCCTATTCTCGTACTCTGACAACATAATAAAATCATATCGAATGACTTAATCCACATTATTAACACTATTATATAAATACAAATATAAAATTTATACATAGTTCTAAATGTACGAGGGTGAATCAAATATAAACCGGAATTTTTTTTGCGCATCGTGACGTGAACTGAAATGACCGTGGCTTTGGACGTTGGAAGTAGGGATGTCCGGAAAGATATCCCTTCATAGGCGACCTTACATTATCGTTTCTTTAGTCAGTAGCATGATATCGGAGCAAAAAGTACTACGGTCCGTTGCGCAACGGATTATTATTATTTCTTACGACGGAGAATGTAAAACGGTCTGAAATTTTGAAAAGACTTCAAGTACAATTTAGGGACAACACAATTGAAAAGACTCAAGAATACGAGTGGCACCGAAAATTTTTGGGAGGACGAGAAGGAGTGAAAAACGAAGGACACCGACGTCGCCCAAGGACTAGCATGACTGAGGAGAACATTGACCTTGTTCGCTGCCTTCTCGAAGATGATCGTCAATTAACGATTGCTGAAATTGCTTCTAAGGTCGAAATAAGTAATGGCAGTGCTCATGTAATAATTACTGACGATCTTGGACTTCGGAAAGTATCAGCAAGATGAGTCCCTCGTCTTCTTACCGAACAACAGAAACGACTTCGTCTTGAGATATGCCAACGGCTATTGGCACGCTATCTGAATAGGAAGCTTTTCTGCACCGAATCGTTACGTGCGATGAAACTTGCGTGCACCATTACACCCCGGAATCAAAACAGGCCAGTATGGAGTGGCGAAAGAAGGGAGAAACAGCACCCGTAAAAGTCAAAACTCAACTTTCAGCTGGAAAGATTCTTGCAAAAGTATTTTTTTATTTCAATGGAGTTTTTTATATTGGTTTTCGCATCGAACGTCATATTGTAAATGCCGCATACTACTGTCAATTTTTGAAAGAATTACAAGTCGCATATCGTCAGAAAAGGCGCACATTTCCAATCCGAGACTTTATCCTGCTTCACAAAAACACCCGGTCTCATATAGCGGTCCAAACTCGAGAAAAAATTAAAAATTTCTTCTGGACTACTTGGAACATCTACAGTCCGAACCTATCGCCATGAGATTACCATTTGTTTGGAAAACTAAAAGAAGCACTAGGGGGAACAGAAATTTGACGACGATGCTACTGTTGAAGTGTTCGTGCGCAATTGGATACATTCACGAACACCTTCATTTTATGATAGTGGAATAAAAAAATTACCTAGCCGCTGGAAAAAATATGTTTCTAAATCAGGAAATTATGTAGAAAAATAACTTTACATGTTTGTATTTTTATAATGCTTCAATATATAATTTAAAATAAAAATTCCGGTTTATATTTGATTCACCTAATATCAGCAAACCATTATCTCGAAATCTTGTAAAAACTTGTAGGTAAGTATTCGCAATATTTTTTATATACGTATCTTCTTATATACAGGGTGTCCTATAATTGGCGCGACAACTCTCGTGAGCAGGTAGAGCGGGCGAAACCGAGTCGAAAAGTCCTTTACCATTTTGCAATTGTCGCAATAGT
>VBVR01005326.1:0-12354 GCA_011638315.1 Tetramorium parvispinum | reverse complement strand
GGAGTACACACACACACATTTATATTACACTTAGGTATTTAGTATACACAAACGGTGATAATAAATATGTGTGTATAGTAGAGTCGGTAACCCAGCTCTCATGGTAAAAAGCTGTAACAACCATTAAAATTCACCCTGTATATGTATAATGGACCGTGTGAAATTAATTCGTATTACTGACCGGACATATTTGCTGCAACCGTATGATAAAGCAACGGATGATTCTGATGATGAAGCGCGCTTGCTTGTTGCTGTTGCTGAATAAGCAATTGTAGTTGATGTTGTTGGAAACGTTCCAACTCTTCTCTATGTCTTCTTTGTAATGTTTCTAGTTCCAAAGTTTGTCTATACATATAATAAAAATTATTTTACATTCTAAAAAAAAATAGGCAAATAGTGAGTTAATCTTTGCAATTTATCTTTATCTTTCTAACTTTTGATACAGTCTAGATGTATTTTTCTCAAGTGTTCTGTTGGATAAAAAAATTAATTTATATTCTTTAAATATCATAAAAATATCAAAATATTTTTACCTTTTTATAAGTAATTGATATTCTTCACTTGGTGTAAGAGCTACAAATCTTTCTTCTTTTTCAGGCTGTAATGTCAGATGATAAATTATTATACGATTTGATTGCATTATTTGTATTAAAATAATGAATTTCATAATTTTTATATTTTTATTTGACAATAATAATAAAACTATAAAACTTACTTCAATATTTGAAACATTAGTACCATGAGTTGCCTGTACAATTGGCGGAATAGAATTCTCTCGACTGTGAAGTATTTGTGCAGATACACCTATAATTAATAAATATATGTCACATGTCTATCTATATATATATCAATAATATATAAGAATATATGTATATATATATATATATATTCTTATATATTATTGAATTTTCGTTATTTGAATGAAATATCTTACCATGTAGATCATCTGTATGATGAGAAATAATATTTTGCCGTTCTAACATTTTTAATTCTTCTGTTTGTTGTAATTGAGACCTCGCAGCATCAGCAATCTGTTGATTAATAGCAGCATTACTATGAATAGGTGGACCGGCAACTTTAGAAACCATAAATCTTGATATTTTTCTAGCAGGTTGACTAGGATGCCCCTTCTGTATGAAATTAATATTCCAATATTATTTTAATCCATTATTTTAAAAAGCAGACGTATTATAAAAATTGTTTTAAGAAATAAAAATGTGACAAAAACATTGCAGAAAAGAAATATTACCTCATTACTAGTGTCTTGAAGTTCTGTCTGAATTGGAGTATTGGTATCAGATCGCGGTGTCACAACGTTAGGTGTGACAGTAGCCACAGGTACCACTGACACTGGCTGGGCGGTCGTCAACAGATTTTGCACAGATTGTTGCGTTTGTACAGATATAGGCGGTGTTAGTGGCTGTATCGGAGTTGCTGAGAAAATCGATCCTCTGTGATGTATCTTCGCCAATTCCTGCTCCAGTTCCTGTAAACGGGATCCTGGTCTTTGAGCTCGTATCTTTACATTTTCTTTACTAGGGCTCATATTTTCGGTCCCTGTGGGAGCTCCTGGTGTTGGACTATCAAGGGAACATTCTACGTTCTGAAAAAAAATTTTATGTAGATACTTCCGGGACAGCGAGACCATCAATTGCACATATCACCATAGAAAAGACTTACAGTTTGCGAAACTGCACCGGAACTATCTTGCGTAGTGGAACTCTCGATAGTCGCATCGGCTTGTGTATCGGTGAGAACAGAATTGGAGGAATGTATTGTTGTTTGAGGAGATAACGGGCCTGCGGCATTCGCGGACGAAACGGGCATGCCAATATTATACAGCTTCTGTTGCAAAGAATGCATATACGCGTCGTATCCTCCAACCATCTGATTATTATGAGGCGTGGCAGGATAACTTATAGGTGGTGTACCAACATTCATCGATTCTGACGGCTGACTAGTCAATTGTACAAGTTTTTGATGTAAATCAGCTATAGTTTGCGGTCCCGCACTACCTCCAACGTTTCCGGCGCAGTTTATATCCGATACTTTGTCCAACGAATTCTGTTGACTGAGTTTACGGTGTTGTTGCTGCTGCTGCTGCTGCTGCTGCTGCTGCTGCTGCTGCTGCTGCTGCTGCTGCTGCTGCTGCTGCTGCTGCTGCTGCTGTTGTTGCTGTTGCGACAACTGCTGTTGGAGAATCGATGTAGAATCGATGGATTCAACAAGAGTGTGCTCAGGCGTCACATCGTGACTGGAATTCTCATTTTCGGATGTAAGTAACTGGCAATCGGAACTAGTACGACGTATACTGAAATGAAGAAAGTAAGTTTAAAAAAATTATAGAGCGTTTGACATACATATCGTGTCGTTTTTCTTTTGCATTATTGCTATCGAATGGAATTGATAAATGGACATACCAATTTGAACTCGAAGATTCCAGATTCTCAATTTCCAAAGGTTTTGGATGTTGTTCTGGAAGCTTTAAATGTAAATGTGATTGATCTAATATGGTGGGAGATTCACTGTGTTGTTGGTCTTGGACAATTTGTTGATGCATTTGCGGTTGCAAAGGAATTTGTTGTAACTGTTGCAATTGATTTGGGAGGGGCTGCAGCTGATTTGGTTGTATATGTCGTATTGACTGCTGTAAGGGAATTTGATTAGTAACGATCCACCTTCCTTGTGTCGATTGAGCCGACACATTTTGAAGAACGGACTGCACCATCTGTGACTGCGCGTCAATCTGTTGAGGGATTGTTAACGGAACTGACTGTGGTATCGGTTGCACTTGATTCTGGAGAAGTATCTGCTGATTTTGAAACGGTTGCTGAAAGTTCTGTTGTCCCTGATATCCCTGATGCATGAACTGCCCTTGATAATTATGTTGAATAGGCGTTTGTTGAATAGGCGGTTGAATTTGCAGTTGACTCGCCTCCGGTTGTATAGGCTGAAAATACTGCTCGGATTGCACAGGCTTGTAGTCGACTGATGCGGAAGGAGCAACATTAGGAACAACAGCTGGTTCGTGACTGGTCAAAGGATGAGGCGTGGCAGATTTAGATTTCGGATTTGAAAGTATATTTGCTAAATTTTGCGCGAGATCTGGAAGCGTCGAGGATATCTCTTTCGTTTTAGTGGTGACTTTGGGTGTGGAAATGTCTGTGGCAGCGACCGGATGTACTGAGGCAGGTACTGGCATAGATGGAGGCAAGGTTCCCGTAATATGTTGCACGTTTTGATGAAGAAGTTGAGTGGTATCTACAGTATTTTGCGGTAATGACATTGTACCGGAGATGTCCTGCGGAACGACTTGTATATGTTGCATATGCGTTACGGGTATATTAGTTGCGTTCACGCCTTGCCTCTTTTCCTCAGTCATGCCGGACGGTTCCAAAATTTGAGAGTCCATAGATAAACTGGACATTGTGGATAAACTCGACACTCTGCGATTTCGATCGTCCATAGCCGTCGTTTGTGCCGGTTGCATGTGGCCAGACAGCATCACATATTGCTGCGGAGGCTGCTGTACCTGTTGCGGAATGAATTGCTGAACCGCCGGACGCTGGACCTGCATCTGTTCCGCCTGTACGTGCATCTGCATCATGCCCTGCTGCATAGGAATTTGCTGCTGTTGTGGTTGCATTATAACACCGGGTTGTATCATCGCTTGACTTGGATATTGCGCCTGTGTTTGAACCATTCCGTTCGAATGAAGCGGCTGAGGCTGCAACTCCTGCGAATTCACCGGCACGAAATGCTGCACACCACTTTGAGGCATTTGCTGCGACGTTATCGTAGATCCCTGGACGATTATGGTATGCTGATTCGATTGTCCAATAGTTTGTTGCATATGTCCCGTTACCTGCTGCATAGTCTGCATTTGAATAAGGTTCTGCTGCAGTCCAATCGATTGTTGTCCCGGCTGTAAAATCTGTTGCGTGCTGTCCGTCTGTTCCATGGGATACATGGGAACACTCGGAACTATTGTTTCATTATTGCTAGTTAATTCGTGCGTCGTCGCATTTTGAACTTCTAAAACATTTGCCTCCAAGTGTTCCTCATTTTTCACAAGCTCCGTCCTCGTAACAGGCGCGACGGATGCTGACTGCGACATTGCGACATTTGTGCGATCTGTGCTTTCGCCGACGGCAGAAGATTCCTCTTCAACCGCGATGTTTTTCTGTTCGAGCACAGGACTAACTAAAAATCGAGAAACTTTGCGTGTTGGCGTCGGTACTGTCAAAGTCTCTGTACCAACGTCGAGCGCAATTTTCTCTTTAGTTATTCCAGACTCCTTCATATTTACTCCATCTTGTTGTTCTTGAGATTCTTTCGATGCCTCACTCGCGTAACTTGCATTCACTACTGTGTCCTGTATTTGAGTCTGGGGATGTGTTGTAGACGTTTGATAAGATTTAAAGGCCGAATTACTAGCATCGTCCTGAATGTTATGCTGCGCTTCCACAACAGTTTCCGCGGACGTTGCAGAAACGATAGTTTCTTGATTATCCGTTAGATCACTCGGTATATTTGTAGGTGTTAAAGTGTCAGTATTTTGTGTAGATGTGGATGACCTTCTGGAAGCCTCCGCTGACGTATTTTCGGCACCGGCCTGACTATCAGGGGTCTGAGCGACTTGCTGCTTCTCCAAAGTGGTATTGGCAATATGAGAAATAATTTGATCGATCGGCAACAATTTCGTTGGAGTAGAAGTATTTGAAGTTTCGTCTCTCTGAAATAAATAAAATATTCATTATTAATTCAAATACTTGATAATAAATAAATATATAGTACAAACAATGATTTGTATATACACAGTATGTTTAACATATTAATAATTCTGCATCATAAAATACATATTCTACATTATTATCAAATTTGTCCTGTAAAAGTACTGCAAAGATATCCATACAATACTATAAAATTACTTAAAATATGATGCAAAATATGTGTACATATATATGTATATATAAATACACATATATGATAACATAAATTATCGCATTATGAAATATTTGTAATCAAGACTTTCATAGAATAATAAGGATTTTCAAAAAATAAAAATGTAAAGAATTATTTTTCAATATACAAAACAATACAGTCACTGAATACAGCACACAAAAATAATATGTGTATACGTGATTTCTTTGATACATATACGTTGTACTGTAATGATGTAAGATGATCTGCGGAAAGAAGATGTAAAAATAATAATGTAAATCAATCCTAAGAAAGTTTTGACATTTAAAAAAAAATTTTATACATACATAAATCAATTTCTCAATCATAGTTTTTTTTCGAAATAACTTGTCCAATATTTGTTTCTGTTATAAAAAAATAAAGTCGCGAAAAATAAAAACTTTTTTAAATTTCAAAACTTTCTTGGATTTTTCTGCATATGTATATATATATATATATATATAATATGAACCTACACAACAAGACAAAATTATAATGGCCTAACAAATGTCCGAATCCGGGCATAATTGGTTACAAGTGTAACAAAAATGAAATGCATAAGCGTCCACGAGTATACAATTCTGAAATGTAGGAAAAACGGGAGAAGGGTCGGTGGGATCGATGAACTCACCGAACGGTGTCTACGGTGGACTTTGTACGACGATCGGTGGCTGCTTTGACGTGTTAGCGAGCCATGTCTCACCTGCTGCGTCCAAAACCATATACACCAATTATATGCATACCCTTGATTGTATATTGAAAATATTTGTTCCACACAAAGTCCCCTATGCTATTTTAATATTACTGCTCTAGACTATAGTTTGATTTTAAATAAAAATGCAAATTGGTCCATTTGAAGAGAAAATGATCACATAACTTATGTGAATCATTGTCTTGGACACATCTGTTTAAAGAGTACATAAAAATTTCACGCGATGAGAAAGAAATTATTCACAAAATTCTACAAATTGATGTAAATATTGTTTACATCATACACTGCACCTTTGACGATGACATTAATGTCTAACTTATTCTTTAATAGCTACAAAACTTATACCTTAGTTGTATCGAGACTGTGGTCGCGATCCCTAGGACGCCGACTTGTAACCGGGCTTCCACCGGCAGATTGGTCAGGTGGTCCATGTGCTACCAAAGGAAGGGCACGCGTAGGATCCAAACGCAATTGTTTAACAATATCTTCAATTAATTCTACGAACGTCTCGCATTGAGATTGCGGCAATAGGTTTTCAGCAACCTGGATACATTAAGAAGAAAATGATGTAAGATAAAAAAAATATATAAAGTAAATCAAATGCTAAAATATATCCTTACCAAATTATTGGCAATATCTGTGGGTACCATATCGTCTCGATCAAATTTAAAAGTAACAGTCTTTTGTTTACTCGTATCTAACTGGCACTCGACAGTCATTGATTGTCCCTCGCCGCTACTGACAGACAAAACTGTTAATTTAATGCCCGGCTTCTTACGTTTAGTTCCTGTACGTTTTATCCGGCTTCTCTCGGAAGCGGGAACACTTTCGGAATTTTCTGGCGTGACGCTGAAAGATAAAATATATAATATATAAATTTATAATTTTATACTCGTCTTTATTCCATCTTGTCTTACCCGTCGTTTGACGTTACAGTCTGCTGTGCAACGCCTGTTGCGACTGGAATAGGTGCAGCAATTTGCTCTTGCTGTAAATTAATTGGTGGATCCGGTGGCAGAGACTGTACCGAATCCATTGTGTCTTGTTTTACCAAGGAAATCCTATCAGTCGTAGGGCACTGGTCCGTATTCGGGAGGAAATGTTGCTGAAGTTGCTGCTGCAGATTAGTAGACGATTGCGCTGAGACGTTCGGTATATTGGACGTTATCGAAATAGAATTGGGCATGACATTCGCGTTTTGCGAATACTGCATTTGCACAAGAATATTTTGTTGAGACTGAGGCTGCGGGCCGGTATTGCCGAGCATAGCGGGCGCGCTCTGTATATTGGGGATTGTTGAGGTCGGAACATTTTGCATATGAGTCACAGCCGACGTGTTATTGACACTTATGCCCGATGGTATAGATGCTTGAACCTGACCTGGCGCTGGGATATATTGCGACTGCGAGGGTGCGGACACTGCACCCGCGGGTAAACTCGTGTGAGAGTAAATCTGCGTCGCAGTTTGAGTGGACGATAAGATTTCTACGTGACCGGAAGGATTAGTAGACGTGGTATATGTATGAAATATTTGTTGCGGTATGGTTTGTTGATACAAAGAACCCGCCGATACATATCCCGAGGACCCAGTAGCGCTCTGCTGATAGTATTGCTGATTCTGAACGGGCTGCGTACCAACGGTATGTTGATGCAGCTGCTGAAGTTGCTGGAGTTGCGGTTGCGTCGCGTATTGCTGTTGTTGCGCGTGTTGTTGAAGCTGCTGGTGCATGTGCTGCTGTTGGGGCAACATTTGCATTTGAGGCTGCATTTGTTGCTGCATCTGATGAGGAATTTGTTGTGGTACACTCATCTGATTCATTTGATTCAACTGTATATATTGCTGTTGCTGATGAACATGCTGCTGCTGCTGCTGTTGTTGCACTACCTGCTGTGGCACCTGTGGAAATTGAGGTTGAGCCTGAACGTTTTGCGGAGTCGAACATTGTGAAGAATTCGCGTTCAAGCTCTGCGAAACATGCTGAGGATACTGTTGCTGTTGCTGATACTGCTGCTGTATTTGCTGTTGGTATTGTATTTGTTGTGCCTGTTGAGTTTGCACGACCGATGTTTGCTGCTGGAGCATCGGTTGTTGTTGCACCAATTGAACCTGCTGCGCTTGTAAATTATGCTGTTGAGCTTGTTGAGCGGTCGGTTGTAATTGCTGTTGTTGAATGGGCATTTGAGTTTGTTGCAATTGCATCGAAACTTGATTTTGCATCTGCATACCAATATTGGATTGAATTTGTTGTTGCTGCTGCTGTTGTTGCTGTTGCTGCAATTGCATCTGTTGAAGAAGCAGTTGCTGCTGTAGCAAGCTTTCGGCATTTGCGGCATTAACTGCGACATCCGTGGCTGTAGCGGCAATTTCCCTGTCCAAGCGTTCC
Organism: Tetramorium parvispinum; assembly: GCA_011638315.1. Lineage (NCBI taxonomy): Eukaryota > Metazoa > Arthropoda > Insecta > Hymenoptera > Formicidae > Tetramorium > Tetramorium parvispinum. The sequence goes on along the minus strand of VBVR01005326.1, from coordinate 4,296 downwards.
TTTTCTTCCTTGGCTTTACGCTCTTCTCGTTCTCGTAACAGAGTGGTAATTTGCGATTTCAACATCTTAGCCACTGCTTTAGCATCTTCCTCTAATATAAGGCTAGATTTCGCCATTTCTAATGCTACTTCTTCCGCGTTATCAGCCTGCATGTCAAAGTCAAATTGTATCGCCTCGTTTTCCTTGTGTTTATTGCTGCGCTTTTTAGGATCCAGCACACGCAATCGAAACTCAACACGAGACAGTTCGGTATCCGCGACTGCCGAATCTCGCGATATCATCTCCAATTTCAATCCAACATCATCGGCGAAGAATTCGTGATTAAGTAAGTCTTTAACGAGCGGTCGTTCTTCCTTCTTCAAGCGTATACACATTTCTATGATATCGCGTACCTCTGGATTTTCAACTTTATCGTAGCTCTGTGGTTTAACACCCTGCGTAATATAAATTTCCATTGAAGATATAGCATTGCTTTATTACGTGTTACATTGTATTGATAAAATTTATAAAAATAATTATCTCTTGTACGTAAATATCACTATCGTAACGACTTTATTAATCTAAAAATTTGAAGTTGTAATACACGCTTACCGATACTACGCGTTTGTATATTTGTGCTGGTCCTGTACATTCAGAATATGGATATTCGCTAGTAGCCATTTCGAGCATGCACATTCCGAAGGCATAAACATCGACTGACTCGTCATAATGCTCCTCGTACATTTCAGGCGCCATAAATTCCGGTGTACCGATAACGCTCTTTGCAAAACTACGATTCTTCAATGTTGCAAGACCTAAATCGCCAATTTTCACACTTCCCGTTGTTCCCGTGATAAAAATATTATCACACTTCAAATCACGATGAATAATGGGCGGTGACCTAGAGTGAAGGAAGCTCAAGCCTTTCAAGATTTGTCGACACCAGGATTTTACTACTTTGGGATTAATTTTCTTAAACCTCCTCAAATACCTGTTGTAATGTTAAATGCCAGTTAAAAACATGTGCTACATATTACTACTTATTGTGTTGCATTATTACTCTAAGCAATAAAAAAAACTTACGTTTTCAATGTTCCCGATGTCATAAGTTCAGTGACTAGTACAATATATTTTCTACGGGTAAGTGTAACTTCCCAATAATCATAAAACCTTACAATATTCGGATGTTGTAATCCTTTCAACATTTCAGCTTCTTCTCTAAACCTCAATCTTTCCGTTTTATTCAATTTTTTCTCCTATAAAAAGCATTATTACAAATTTATCATCTAAATGGATTTTTAAACTCTAACGTATATATTAAAAAATAATATGTTCAATTATTTATCTATAATGTACATATTTTAGAATGACATCTTACCTGCAATTCGCACCACGCTACAGCTACGCCTGTTTGAGTATCTAATCCGCGATAAACAGTCTTGAAACTACCACGACCAATCTCCTCTTCAAATTTGAGAAATCTTCCATCCGGTGAAATCCCGACGGCTTTCTCCTCATCGTCGTCATCCTCGACAGCCTGCACCTTAACTTTCATTAATAAATTTTGCACCTCTTCCATTGCCATTGTTTTTTGCGACAATTTTTCATCCGCTTTAAAGTTTTCATCAAGCAATGGTCCAATAAAACCTTCCACCGTTTCCTCTTGCGCAACTATATCCTTTTCAGGAGGCACACTCATTTCTGTCTCGTCTCGCAAACTTGTATTCTGCACCTTTTCCATCTCGGTGTCTAATGGTGGAACTTTGCCTAATTTACTTAACGATTCATGAAGCGCCTGTGCTGCTACTATGTCGCTGATACTCGTACCATCGTCGTCGTATATCGTCACTCTTTCCTCTTCTTCCTCTTTCTCTACATCCACCGTCTTGGTATCCGTATCCGTTATCTCCTCCAGTACTTTTGATGTTACAAATCTCGAACTCTTAATTACTTCCTCGCTTAAACCTGCGTTACTTTTGACATTCGATTTCTTCTTATCGCTACTTACAGTATCCAAAGGTTCTATGATTTCTTTATCTGCACCATTATCACCACCGTCTGTGTAATCTACAGTTTTTCTACTTTTTCCTTGTTTACCTTCACTATTGTCATTCGTGGAATTCATTTCTACTTCTGTTGAAATCGTAGCATCATTACAATCTTTTTCTATGTTAGCTGTTTCGACGTCTTTACTGCTATGATGCTCAATCATTTTCTCCGCAGAATTTGTATTTTTATGTTTCAGAACTTTTTGATCGCTATTACTAATAGATCTGGCGCCGAGAATAGAGCTCGATGATTTTTGCTTATCATTTATAATACTTTCCTGATTAATCGCGTGTAATTCGTGTACTGCGGATTTTATTAGCATAACATTTCTTTGTTCTAACTCATTTAAAATCACGTGTTGCACATTAGCAGCGTTTCTTGATGAATCGGTACATTCTGCGAGAATATCACGTGCCACAGTTGTTTCCTCATCCTTGCTGAATTTTGTTGATTTCACTTTACTAATTGGTGTAGAAGGTGTAGAACTAGACCCTAATAATATACATACATGTATAATTAATAAAATTTCAATAGATTTCTCTTATATATTATTTTAATTTTGAAAATTTTACCTGGTGTTGCAAACGCATTCTCCGTTGCTGCGATTGCTTCTTCAGCATCACTAAAACTACGATCATTTTCATGATCTAAGGATGATGAATTCACACTTTGGGTCGACGATCGATCAGAGATACGCAAGGCAGATAGTACTTTCTTTTTAGAAGATGGTGAATTAGTCGCAAGACCATTGCTAGTTATAGATAAAGATTCAGTACTCTGATCGTGTCGCTGTGTTCGAATTTGCTTTTTGGAAATACTAGCAGAGCGATTTATACTGGACAATATCTACATAAAACACAAAATGATATTAAATCATAATTTTAGATATATGACAATTTCAGATATATGATAGTAATATCTCTTAATCGTATTATACAATTAATGTCTGGACCGTTTCCATGTTAATTTAGCAATGCAATTTAACTCACCCTCCTATCACCAGTAGTGTTGGCACTAGGACCTGCCTGCGCGACAATAGATAGCTTTCTTTGGCGTTTGTGATTGTGTGCGTGGATCCTTTGGGTCGTTACAACTGCGCAAGGGCTTCCGCTTTCCTGAGAGGCTAAGTGGCCCACTGACAAACCAATGCCAGTGGTTTGGCTGCCAGTGCCTCCACCGGCCACCAGCTTGGGACATAAACTAGACAAGCCACCGCTAGTTCCACCTGAAGAACGTTGCCTATTTGTCTCATACCTGAAATTTCACGAAGATTATTTTATATTAAACAGAACAAACAAGATTTGTTTTATTTCATGTATTTCAAATAAAACAAAAAATATAAATTTTAATTTAACTTTTTTGACATTTATTTTACTGATTGTAAAATCTTGGAAAAAATTATAGATTTAATTCAAAATTTAAATTATTTAAAATTTATGTTTAAAATTATATTAATAATAAGTAACATAAATGTTTAATGAGAAGCTTGTTTTCATGGAATTTAATTTTTTTAATTAAAAAAAGTGATTGTATATGTGCGCGCGCGTGCACAGACACACACATATGTATGAAGAAGCATTCTCTAACGACAGACATTAAATGATTCATCCATAAGGAATGTCATACTTTCCTATCAGAATTTTGGGTGATTTACTTTATCATATCTTATTTATTGTTTGTATGCACATATACACACATTAAACTCTTTAAAAGAAAATATATGAGTTATCTAATATCTGTCTTTTTTGTGTTTAGAAATACAGGAAAATTTTGAAGGGCAAAGCTGCAAAATCATATTTGTTATTATTAAATCTGCTATATGTATGTATAATATAATATATATTTCTATATTGCATATTTAGAGTGATATATTTATCAATATAACTACTTATTTGTATAAAGCATTTTTTGTTGCATTGGTGCATAACAAGCTTATTGCGTAATTATAATTAAGTATATTCTCGATTATTGAGAAAGAAAGGATTAATTCAATTGCAGAATAATATTAAAAGTGTTAATTTATATGTAAATTAAATAAATTAGCTTTTAATTTGCATTTTTTAAATTTCATAATTAATATCTTTACATCATCAATATTCATTCTACTCCTTTACGTCTAAAAAAATTAACAAATTTTATAATTCATTGTAATTCATAGATGTACCACGTCAAGCGAAGAAAAAATTATTTTGATATTACATACTGTGTTTATAAGATATATATTGTATCTTATTATATGCGTATGCATATATATATATATATATATAT
>VBVR01005325.1:0-12357 GCA_011638315.1 Tetramorium parvispinum | reverse complement strand
TATATATATACATATATCAATACTATGATGATTACTAATATATCAAATTTGTATTACGATTGAATGGAGCTTACTTGAATTGACTGACAATTCTTAATTTAATTAATTTTGGATAAATTATAATAAAGAATAATTTGAGTCTATAATAAACATAATTTTTAAATCAAATCTGTTATTTCTTTAATCATTATTAATGTCTAACAAACTTTTCTCACTATTTAATTATTAATTTTTTGTTTTCTTTTTAAAAAAATATTTTCTTAACTAACTCCAATTGACACTTTCCGTTATCCGTTAACATGAAATAATAAGCTAATATTAAAAAATTAAATTACTCAGAAATTTGACATATATCCAAGCATATATCCAAAAAATTGGACTTGTTACATCTTTTGCCTCTTGGCACTGTCGCTGAAAAACATCACGCAGTCACGATTAAATATTTATAACGAACCGTGTTATATTCGTCATATCGAATCTCTCGGCCAGGAAAGTCACCGCAAGGAAACTCTATTATAACGTCGTCTTTATTTATGTGTTATTAAAACTTATGGCATAATTTCCGTTTCCTTTCTTAATCTGTCCACAAGGAAATCTGTCACGGCCTCATGTTGTCCCGCGCATCGTCAGTATTTTCCGCTACAAAAATTAATTTACATCCGCATTCTGCCGCGTGTGAATAATTTTCTTAGAAAATTTGACAATGCGTGATAAAAGCAATGATTTAATCTTTGTTTCAAGAGATACCAAATAAATTCCTTATATATAAAAGTAAAAACGATATAAATTTATAATTACATCACAATACACAATTCGTATCATTTGTGTTACATAATATCAAGTATTTTTTATTATACAAAAATATAGCAATTATGTGAAATGTATTTTCAATGTATTTTTATTGGACATGAAAGTTTCACAGAGTTTCACTCAATTTTTGAATGTTAACAAATGTAGAGAGTCTAAATATTTCACATTTTCCTCAACTTAATCCACTGTCTCTTAATACACGACGATCACATTACGATAGCGTCAATTTAATCTTTCTCCCGAGTCAATCTCGCCGATGTTACATCTATTTTGATTTACATTTATCGCGACACGCCTCAACTCACATAAATTTGCTATTTTCACATCTGTACGTCCGAAAAGGTTCATCTGCCTCTGATGAATTTTTACTCGAGGAGCATTTCGAGCGCGAAATGCAATTAAAAAAGTTCACGACGCGGCGAAAACCGGCTCTGTTTTTTTTCCCCTCGCGCGCCACTTTCACGTCGGGACACAACGAGAGAGAGCGGTCACTCGGTTTGCGAGCTACTGACCACTCGCAGTTGCATCCGCTACACGAGATGCATTCACACACACACACACACACACACATCGGGCCATCTCGTCGCACACTGCACCAACGAACACGCGAAGTTTCCCCACCGACGGGACAAACGCATTTTCGCAATTGGATGTTCGAATCCGGTTGGCCCACCTTCAACTACGTGCGAAGCTTATTCCCGAAAACTTGCTTGAGCAAAAAAAAAGCGGGTAAAAGAGTTAAGTAAAATACGATATACATATAATCAACATAACTAATTTCATCGATTTTACAGTAAAAATCTTTAGGAACGTTAAACATGCAAATGCAAATCAGATCTGAGATTTTCGATAAAACTGCTTCATTAAAAGTTGTTGTGTTATCGATGTCAAAAGTAGATTATTTCGGTCGGAGGTGTTGCTTTTGGTATCAACTTCAGCCCTTTACACACATGATTAATTGCTGTTTTACTTTTATCGTGTCTTGCAATCTTCGCAATACATTACGATAATAACTTTACCTTAGTTCTTCACAAGACAAGTGTTTTGCGACTTGGTCTACTTGCACTTTCAGAAGTTCGTGTCGCGCTGCCTTTAATGGGTGTCACATATCTCAAAATTATCGCCTGCGATTATCGCAACTTCTCTCATGCACACGAACAAAATTCTCGAACCAATTTGCCAATTTTTTGAAAAAGTTTGTAGACGGGGAGAGCGATGGTAATTTTAAGACGTCCTGCATTTATCAATGAAGCAATAAGAATCTAATCAAGTCACGTAGTATAAATACTTCTAAAGAAGGCTACATTATTAACTGCATGCGCAGGGGGAATGGATGCAAAACAATGATTCTCGTGGTTACCAATTACTTCAACTAGCTTCGTGCGATCGTCGCTTAAATACACTGGTGATACGAGCCGAAACTACTCGCGCCGCGTGCTTTTTTTCAACCGAAACGCAGAGTAGTCCCGTAACGACTAGTGGACCTCTCTCACCCTTTGCCTCATTCTCCGAATAAATTCTCTCTCGTCTCTGTTTCTCTTTGGCCACTCTCTCGCCCCACCTTCCACCCCATGAATCTCTCAAGGCTCGAACAAAGGGCCCAAATAAATACAAATAGCGCTTTCGAACAATGGCCAAACGGTGCGGGCCTCCGCCTATGGCGTTGTCTATGCGGCCCTCTCGTTCCTTCTCTCGTCTCTCGTTCACCGTTTTACGTTTGTGCGACCGTGTCGAGAGAGAGACCGGGGAGAGAGAAAGAGATTTTTCGAGGACGACCCACGTGCAAAACGGTGTATCAGGCACGATGGGTCCCCGTGCCATAATTGGCTTTGCCTCGCCGTGTCGGCCTCGCATTATGCCGTCGCGTGCATTAGCATATTTGCCTGAAGATCTCTTTCGTCACGCGCATAATCGGTAAGTATGCTCCTCCAAGGGACACGGCTGGGCCGCGCCGTTGCTTCGCCTTCGCGAGACACGTCGGATGTCACTGAAATTTTTTTAATTGGTATCCACTGCTAATTATACGAATATAAATAGCTCGCTTTACTTTTTGCGATATAATTTCCGTTTTTTTTTTACATCGTACGTTGGAATGTTGCTTGTAAAATATCGATAATCGCAACAAATTCTCAAAAATATATGACAAATAACAAGAGCTATTCAAACCGAAATGTAGTTGAAAGTGAAAAATTATTTATAGTCACTAAAACAATGCCCAAAAAATACAAAAAATCACAAATATTTTTCATCATTTGAAATTTCTTTAATTCTTAAAATTTTTAATAGTTTTATCTATTCGTTATCCTAAACAGAATTTTGAATACCAATACAGTAAGTAGTTTTGTTTCATGTTTATTAAATTTATTTAGGCAGAGCGAATTCGCGCTTTTGTTTTTTTCCATGCGATGTTTTTTTTCTTCTCTTTTATGCAGATTAGATACGGGTATGGGATTACAGTTCCAGGGCGGCTGCACTTTTGCCAGTCAGGGCTGGTTTTGAATAATTCCCTTAGAACCCACTGACACGGTGTCACCTGGATGAATGAAATGCGAACGACCGTGAGAGAAGAGAAAATTGTGAATTATAAAGAGTCTGTGCGTGCTAGAACAATATTTACATTCACTGTAACCTGGATGACAAAAGTATTAATAAGAATTTTTAATTAATTTATTCTACTATCTTGTCGCATCATACTAGCGTCTTGAAAATCTTAACGCTTTAATTAATTTCTTCAATTCGTACTAAACAAGGAGCATCTTATATCTTTGTTTAGAGATTCACTACATATCAATTATTAAGATTTAAATAAAAGACAACTAGATAAAATAATATTTTAATCTATGTCTAAATCATGTTTTCTAAGATCAAATAAATTAATTTTTCCGTACAAAGAGTATTTCTCAATTTAAAAAATATTTCACAGTTATACATAATTCATATTTTTTCCTGAAAAACAGAAAAAAGAAGACATTTTGGAAAATAAAAAAATTTGGAAAAGTTACAAATTGGTTTTTATCTCCTCTTGTTTGCTCAACTCATAAAACTCACCATCTGAGACGACTGCGTATCCGCAAGATGAAGTGTAAGAGACAAAAGTAAATAAGTGGAGGTGTTACATTACGGAGCGAGAGTCCTGTTGTAAAATTTCCGGGCGGGACGGAGTCGGCGGGACGGAAGGTCGCACCCGTTTTTTAATTCGAGGTCAATGACGCTCGAGGGAGACTTAAAACTCGGGCTAACGATGGGTCTGTTGACCCCCAAGATTTTTTACTCGGCCGTAGGATGAAATCGGACCACCCTGTCATTAGCATACAAAAGTCTCGGCTGCGGGCCGAGCGGGCGGCCCGTACGGCGCGGCGGTTAACGACAATCATTACTTGGGAGGCTGGCGACTCGTAAACTTTCTCTCCTCTTTCCCTGTGGTTGTTCCTTAACGTTCGCCCCTTAGTCGCGCGACCGCACTTCCGCATTCACCTTGCCCGCTTCATGTTAATTCCGGCGATATTGTTCGTCGTCCAGCAAAACCGACAGTCATCTAACAATAAGTACAAGTTTTCCAATACGTTCAGAAAATTTTGTGCTTCTCATAAAAGAAATTAATAAAAAGAAAATATAATTTGAAAAATGTTTTATCTATTTTTATAAATGTACATTTAAAATGCGATTCTCTTACTCTATTTTAAAATATTTTAAATGAGCATTTTTTATTACGAAATAATAAAGTATAAATTTCCAAATTAATTAATGTATAAAAGTATTTCTATTGTAATAATACTCATTAAAATTACGTATTTAATAGAAACTCAAACGAAGCTGTACGGGTGCTCGCGTCTTCCTCTTTCATTAATCGTTTCAAACTCGTATGTGCAAAAAAAAGAGCATACCCGCAACTACTCCGAAGCGCGTTGTGTGCCGTGTCCACAATAGACACGTCTCAAGAGCAGTCTCAGGAAACGCTATGATCGTGGGAGAAGGCATTCATTTTTTTGGGCACTCCTATGTTTTTGTCTTCACCGGCAGCTGAAAGGGTTGCGCGGAACGTCGGAGGAAGGAAGGGCGAGAAAGAGAGAGCGCGAGAGATGCAAAGGGAGAGAAGAGAGACCAAGATGAGAAGGAAGCTCGTTGAGACGTGTGGGAAACTGGCCCAAGGTATGCAAATCTGAGACTCGTGGAACGAAGATCGGCAAAGAGGGTAGGGGGCTACTTTCGCTGCCAAAAAAAAAAGCAGCAACCTTCAAATCGGCATTGTGCTCGCGTCCCACAGTGGACCAGTGGCACTGATCTTATGTAAATCGCTGCAGTGCGATGAAAGACGCGTCACATCCCTTCTTCGTCGTGTCTGCTTCATAATCTCCAAAGTTCGTGATGCTTTAGATAATACTGTCTGAGATATCATAATTGCTATGAGGGATGATTGTGCAATCGTGTAAGAGAAATTCAAGTGACATCTGGATATTTTATAATATTATATCAAGAATGCTAATCTGTTACTGACTTGATTTTAATCCAGTTTAAAGATTTTAATCAACTATTCTTGTTGTATGTTGGCATTTACACTATATGACAATTCATTGAATAATTTTATAAAAGTGAATGCGGAGGTTATGCTTGTGTGTGTGTGTGTGTGTGTGTGTGTGTGTGTGTGTGTGTGTGTGTGTATCTATCTAATCTATCTAAAAAAATAATATCTATATGAAGATGTATAGCAATATGAAGATATATATATATATATATCTTCATATAATTAAAAGAAAACGAATTTGTTAATTAATCTTTATTTGACAATTCGACAAAGGAGGATTAAAGGATAAAAGGGAAAAATAAAAGTTTACATCCTCTTTAAAAAATTATTGTTGTTTCTCGTCTTGATAAATCAATTTGACATCTATTTCCGATCCCAATCGTTCGCGAAGTTGGTCGAGAACGTCAACTTGAATTTGATCAACGTTTTCGAGAGGAGTGTAATCGTCTTCACTAGATCTGTAATAAAAAATTATTAATTTAATCATAAACATTGTTACTAAAAAGAACATAGCTATCTATCTTTATTCTACCTATTTTTAGACTTTGACAGAATATTTAGCCATGTGATAATATATAATTATTCAACTTATAACTTTTTTCTTATACATTTTTTATTAAATTGTGATTTTCTCTAATATAAAATAATTTTCAATTTATTAAAGAAATCAATTTTAAAGCAAAGCAAGATTCATATTTATCAAATACTTAACTAATTGCTAGTACAAAAAGCAGAATGAAAAAGAGGAAAAGAAAAGAAATGCTAAACATGAAAGTAGATCATTAAAAGAACTATACTCTCTATTTATTTTCACACTTTTATTTTTCCCCATTCTTTTACTTCTGCTATTTTCGCTTCTCCACTGATTCAACATTTCTCCTATTTGCTATCTTGCTCTCCCCATTTCCCGCCGTCAGTTTTTGTCGCTGATTGTTTAATCGCCGTTTGGCAAACTACAAGAGAAACTGCAAACTGTCCAGAGACGATATCCGGCAACGTTTCCTTCCCCGGAAACTAATGTGCTGAAATGAGGGTTGGGAACGGCGAAGGGTGGAAGCAAGTCGAATGGGGTGGAATCGATTTTTTTTTCAGCTTCTGCCGGAAGTTTGAGCAGAATCTCCGTACACTCGATGCCAGATGGCGCCAAGTCACTTATTTTAAAATTCATTAAGTATATATATATATATACATCAATAGCTTTGTATTAAGATAAATAAGTATACATTTATCACTTTAATTCAAAACATATTCATGTTAATTACTACAAGAAAAAGATTATTGTAAAGAAACAGTATAAGATAAAAAAATAATATATTCTTCGATAAGATGTACATATTTCTTTTTTATGTTAATCATCATTGTTTTGTATTTATTTCATTATCTAAAAAATATTTTTCTTAATTTTATAGATTTGAAAAAATCATTCATTAATGCTATACGATTCGGTCGCCGTAAAAGCTTGTTATTTTTTAATTTATCTACACATATATTTTCATATACTGTCCTTTCCATATCTATGTGACAAGGCTATTTTCATCATTTATATTCTTTTTATAGTTATATTCATTATATTGATAAATATATACCTACAAAAAGTAAATACATTTTTTAGATAATATCTTCTTTCAAATTTGTGTATCTTGATTAAAATAAAAAATTATATGTTACTATTATAATAAGTAAATTTTCATATTTAAAAATTTCATTCTTAATAAAATCATATCATAAATAAAATCCTATAATATATTACAAATAATTTCGTAAGTTTAAGCATTGTCGCTAATCATTTTAATATTTAGAAATTTGACAAAAAGAGAAATATACAGCAGTTACTTCAGGAAATCGAAGGTAGGGACATCTAGCTATAAAACACGAAAGTTGGATGGTTTGATTTTGTGCACCCCTATGTGAAACCCACCCTTACCCATCTGGAAGGTGGGGCTTAACGGTATACTCACGTTCCTGAACCCACCCCTCGGACAGCCCCGCCGTGTCGTCCCTATAAGCCGCCCTTCTTTACTATTTTGTGCCCACCCAACATCTTCTTTTGCACCATCTGCGAACTTCGATTTCGCACGCGTGCAAAAGCGAGACAATATAATTTCAGTCGTTTGGAACTAGATTAAAGCCGCCAATTTGTACGACCCGAACTTTTAATTGTCGGTATACACACGAGACGTTACGTTACCGCGGTCGCTAATTTTGGTTCTCCACCTTTAAGAGGCGCGCAACCCTCTTATCATAAAACGATTCTTGCACGCTCAACTGCATCTGTTAATTTATCACACGTGCAATTATTCCTGACTATGTATTACTAACAAGCTCGCATGTTATCGTACTTTGATAGCATAATGAAAAATATAATCTCGGGCATTAATCCTTATTACAGTAGTTTCTTAACCATAAATGGAAAAATTAAAAGTTTACACAGTATTCATTTCGTATCTAAAGATATCTGCGTAACGAGAGAGACTTTTATAAAGATCGTTATGTATTATTATAGATTATAGAAGATTAATAAAGGCGGTTAGACTAAAGATATTAAATATACTATGTTGTTTTTATATGTTTTTCGATAAATTTCATACTATTTTATTGCAGAAATAAATATAAATTATTTGGTAACTTGTAAATTTCTAACTGAATTTCTTGTAAACTTCGAATAGGGGAAAAGATTGTATATGTATATATTGGAAAAGTGATCTACCTGGCTACAGTGACGATTGTTGGAGGTGTAGGAAGAGCTGCCAGAAATAGTCTGAACGTTCCATTAATCAAGCGATCGAGATCGTTGGGTTCCGTCACATGCTCGGGTAGAACTGTATCATCTATAGTGCAACCTGCACTGTACACTAGCATCCAATCGATCTCGGAGTCTTTGTAGGCGCTTCTTACTTCTTGAAAAAGCCGATCCACAACTTCATACCTAAAAATTACAAAGTAGAATTACGTTAGCGTAATTATTGCGTTATAGAGTCAAGTAAACTTGACCTCATAAAAATTAAATAGTATCTAATATTATATTTTTATAAAAATTATTATAAATAATGTTACAAATGTTCTCATTAGGCAAATGCTTATGCTACGTGTTGTACATTTCCCTACTCGTTTTATTTAGATTACATTTAAAGGATGTATTAAATATTGAATAATCAAACTAATAAAAGACATATGTTTATTGATTGTGTAATTATATAAAAACAATCGTAGTTAGAATCGATTAGATATATCAGATTTATTAATGACGTTATTAATTGTAGAATAATGAGTATTTATTAAAAACCTTTTGTTAAAAAAGAAGTTTTAATAATGAAAGCGCTTCGTTTACGGAAAGGTCAATTTGTAAACTTCATTACGAATGTGCGTAATGATGGGCGAAGGCAGGCGGAGGACAAAGGTGAAAGATGGAAAGTTTATAATATCCCAATGATAGCACGTGGCTGCAAAAGTTGAGGTATTTCCTAAAAGCACGCGAAAGTTAACACGGCCACAAGAACGGTTCCGGGTGCGCGTAATTTGTACTTCTCCGTTCCTCTACGAACGCTCTTTATCTCCCTCGCTTGGACTCCCTTATACTGGCCCTCTGCTTTTACTCTTATCTGATCACAAGTTTTCCTCGTTTTCTGCAGCTGCAATTCCTGGCGCGGCACGATCGAACGATACCTCCGTTGACAAGCAGGGGTCGATCATCTGTTTTTTATTTAGATTACCGATAATGATATCATTGAGAATGACGATGCGGGAATCGCGATGGCGGGGTTTCGGTAAACCTGCTTCGTAATAGAACGTTTTTAAGCGTGCTGCGATGCTCGCGTAGACTGTTATCATCATTAGTGTTGCGTGGATATACCTGGCGCGGTCTAGTTACCGTCACAAATTAAGCTTTAAGAAAAAAAAAACAGATTGAGATAAAATCCTATTCTTTATTTATTTTTGCACAACTTTAAGTGCTATTCAGTACTAGAAATTCGAGAAAGGTATACGAATAAAATATGACGTCTATCAAAAATTTTTAACAAAATTTAAAATTTATTGCAAATTAGAAAAGAGGTGAAAAAATGCCAATTAACATTTGAGGGAATTACTAAACAAATTTCCAAATATAGACACGCGTATCGATACGGATTTCGATAAAAGAAAGTCGAGAGTGTCTTTTACAAAGCGCGAAACCGACATAAATTGGTCGATGCACGCACTCCCGCCGGAAGGCGAGACACTTTTGATATTAATAACGGAAACGCACGCAGGCCCTCCACGCTGTATCATTTCGCCGCTCTGATGCACGGGCGAGCGCATAATTTTCGAATTAAGTTAAGCGGTCTTGAGTTTAGGTGATCACGGTAACCGAACGTCCGTTCGTAATAGGCGTAATTGGTGAGAAGATACTCTTTCCTTCCTTTTCCCACCTTCCTTCTCCCCGGTACGGTTTAGTACCAGGTGCGCGCGGCCAGCAAGCGGCGCGCACCTCGGTCGCTAACGCGTCAACTGTTTATAAGAGGAGGCCATCGTCGGGCCTTTCTCGCCCACTTTTTCCTCGCTGAATATTAATTATTCCTCTGAAAGTCGCACCTGCCCTAGCCGCCTCTGGGCCGGACACACGTGAGCCCGCTTCTTCGTATCTATCACAGCTCTTGATTCCTATCGCAGATTATCCTGACAGTTGGGTAACAATGCCTGTTAACGATCGATCTCAAGGGAACGAGAACGCCGTTGCATCTTTGTGCGTAACTTGTTCGCAACTTTGTGCGAACAATACTGCAAATAATTCACTCTCGCGATTCACAGTAACGACAACTATTTATTTTTTCGGAGCTTCACGAAGATACTTTAAATAAGAAGAGTTTGATTAGCACAAATACCAAATGACAAATATTTAGGTTTATAAAAAATGAACCATATTTGCAAAATGTATTTGTAAAATGTAATTTCTTCATGATAATTAATCTAATAATCAAATATATTCGTTTGCAGTGATCCGAGAAGGAATGACTCTAAGCAGAAAGCAGCAATTCTAGTCTTATTTGTCTTGTTCATTTAATAGAATGTCGACAACAATGTTTTTAAAATCAGAGATACAATCTTTTTAAAATTAGAGATACAATTTTTTGATAAATATGACATAAACTAATTAATACTCATGTATGAAGAGGATACGATAAATTGTAAAATGAGATTGTTACTTATCATTTTTTGAAACGTTGTAAAAAAAAATAATTAATGAAGAGTTAAGTATATTATTCATTATGTATTTTACTATTATACGAATACCGTTTTAACAATTAAAACGTTTCGTTAAAAAAAATTTGAACAAAATGAGACATGATCGATGATGTTTTGGTATCGTTGATAGGTATAATTATAGATGAGTTATTATACTCATCACAAGAATATATTTTAACGACGCGTGTTTCGTGAACATTCAATCTTGAAAAGCGAGATCGCATCGTTAGCGCGAACCATTAAGAACCTCAAGATTCGAGAAATCACTAGGTTTACAGCCCTCTGATTCTCTTCGCGTAATTCAAATTTAATGCCTGCAATTTAGGACGCTTGGAAGTTGCAGATAATTGTGGAATTCCGATCTTTGTGAGATGCCAGGTGCATCTTATACAGAAAGATTTTTAGTAGTAATATAATGATAATTAATTACTAATGGCAAAATTTACTTACTAATTTTGATTTTACCAATTTTAAGAAACAATTAGCATAGTTAGTAGACAAAATTAAAAAATGAATAAATATTACTAAATCACGTATAAATATGTAAACTCTAATAAAAATTTTTTATTATAAACTAGTTTAGTTTTTTCATTGATTTAATTTCTTGATCAAATTTTCAGCGGAATCGAATTACAAAAATATTTTACATTGGAAATAAAAATATTTTTGTGCATAAATTTACGGCAATAAGAATAGATAACAAAAGTTTGTGATTTCTCTCTTGCATAATTTCAAGTTGATTTCATTTTAATAGAGATTTATTTTGAAATATATGTACATTAAGAAATTTGATGCTAATAGTAAAAGATTGTGACAAAGAGTGATAATCACTCTTGACATTCTTTTAGGGAAAGAATGTCAGCGTCAAACTTGTTAAAAATTTTAACTCCTCCCCCTCCCGAGATATTTTTCAACATTATCTGTGACACTATGTCATCGTGAAACGTCGGATTTTTGCATATTGCTATTGTGTATTTTATTCTCAAGATCTTGCTGAAATGAGAACTGAAAAAAACAAACAGGAAGTCAGATGTGGTGGATCATGATTTGTTACGTGTATGAAATATTTTCTTTTTCGTCCTTTATATTACTGACGGGGTAGTCGCGCGAAACGATATCGAGCGGTAAGGTATTATCCGCATGCTGTCACGGCTACAATTATATACGGCGGCAAAAACGATCGCGAGATCTCTTTGGATCTTTTTTTTTTGCACTTATTCCAGGAAGCAGATGTCACGAGAGACTAGCACCAACGCATCCGTCTCTATCTGTACGATTCATATTTTTCGACATGTGACCGACCGGTTTTGTTATTTTCCACCCCTCTCTCTTTCTGTCTTTATCTCTGTCTCTCTTTTTTTTTTTGTAACACAAGCCACTACGTACAACGAGTGCAAGAGAGAAAGACAAAGGGAAGAAGAGAGATCGGAATAACGAGGAAGGAAGCGAGATACTACTGGTCCACGCTGTCCCGACGAATGAGTTAACGGACAATGGCGGTCCACGTTGAAAAAATAAAGGAAAGAGGGACGTTGAACGAAGGGCGGGGGCCCTCATTACGAAGGGCGCCCCCGGTGTGTTTGTCGATAAGGGGGCCTATATGCAAATGGCCGTCCGTCGTCGGGCGCGGCGGAAAGAAAAAGTTTCCCTCTCTCGCGCCTGCTGCCTCCCTTCGTCTCTTTCTTTCTCTCTCTTCTTCTCTCTATCTGTTCCGATGCCACTTCTCTTGGTGCAGGAATAATGCTCTCCGACAGTACGTTCAAGCAGGAACGAAGGAGGGGGGAGGGCGGGGGGAGGATAGGGAG
>VBVR01005324.1:0-12360 GCA_011638315.1 Tetramorium parvispinum | reverse complement strand
AGATATTAATGATTAAAAATCGCCGTATTAGACCGGCCCTCTGCCGAATACAAGCGCGCGGCGAGATGCGGCCGCCCAGCGATGTCGTTGAAAGGCACCCGAGGAGTTGTTTACTACTAATGGCAAAAAACAGGGAGACAATCACAGCTCAAAACCGCCGCTTGTAGGCATTACCGTTTATAGAAAACAACTCCTCGGGTGCCTAGCAACGACGATGCTGGGCGGTCGTATCTCGCCGCGCGCTTGTATTCGGCGGAAGGCCGGCCTAATACGGCGATTTTTAATCATTAATATCTCGTTAACTATTGCGACAGTTGCAAAATGGTAGAGGACTTTTCGACTCGATTTCGCCCGCTCTACATGCTCACGAAAGTTGGCTCACCAATTATGGGACACCCTGTATATAGAGGATGTTCCATTTTAAAGGACCCACTCAAATATCTCAGAAATACCGCGTTAAATCGAAAAATGTTTCATACAAATGTTGTATGATTTCAAGGGGGCCATAAGATGATACCATTGGTTTGACCTTGAAGAGTCATTTGAAGGTCACGTGAGGGTCACCTTTAATTTTTTAAATGGAACACCCTATATTTGATAGCATATGAAATATAGGGTGTTCCATTTAAAAGTAGTTAGTAGTATTAATTTTTAGATATGGAATTTTGTAAAATCCACCAATGCAATTAATAAATGCAATAAACTTTTTGAACCTTATTCTTCGTGTTTTTTATATTAATCGATTCCTTTTATTATTCTACATCTAAAAGTATTCAGGTATATGCAATGAAATATAGGGTGTTCCATTTAAAAAATTAAAGGTGACCTTCACGTGACCTTCAAATGACTCTTCAAGGTCAAACCAATGGTACTATCTTATGGCCCCTTTGAAACCATACAACTTTTGTATGAAACATTTTTCGATTTAACACAGTATTTCTGAGATATTTGAGTGGTTCCTTTAAAATGGGACATCCTGCATATACAGGATGAATCATTTTAATCGATGTACGCAGTTATCTCGTAAAGTTAGCAAAATGGAACAAAATATTGTATACAAAAGTTGTTGGGTTCAGAGGGGGACACTTGATGGTGACCTTGACACTGACCTTGGCGTCAAATTTAGGGGTCATTTCAGAGTCTACTTGGTTTTTTTAAATGGAACCCTCTATTTTTTATTGCGTATTATTGTAGCTTATCTCGAGAGCTTTCCAAAACACTATAATTAAGTATATTTTCTTTAAGTACTTTTTGAGATATTTTTAATTCCGTCATGACATTTTTTAATATAAAATATGAAATATCTCATAAAATATTCACTTTTCAATGACCTTAATTCTTAGATATTTCATATTTTATATTTATATCATATTTTATGTCATGACGAAATTTAAAATATCTCGAAAAGTACTTAACAAAAATATACTCAATTATAGTATTTTGGAAAGCTCTCGAGATACGCTACAAGAATATGTAATAAAAAGTAGGAGGTTCCATTTAAGAAATTGAAGGTGACCTTTACGTGACCTTCAAACGACCATCCAAGGTCAAACCAATGACACTACCTTACGTTCCTCTCAAAACCATACAACTTTTATCTGAAATATTTTTTGATATTTTGCTTAGTTTACGAGATATTTGTCCGTACTGATTAAAATCTATATACCCACTCTATATACATATACACCTACAAAACAACGTTTATGCATAAATATGGTTAATAAATACTCACGTACAAGCACGCGCGCAAACATACTGTTAATTTATCCATTTAAATATATTTTGTGCAATTACTCGGCAATCAAAGTTTATTTTAAGGAAAAAGTACCTGTATTTTTATTTATAACAAATTCCTCGCAATAAAATTTAAAAATCGGCCTGCACGGATCTCTTGCAAATTTCAATACGATCATTTAAAAAAAAAATTCGTTAAAATCAGTTGAAAACTGAAGGCTCTAGGCATTTTTGAAACAAATTGTGTCCTGCGGTACCACTGTGCGTCGCGCCGATCAATAATCGGCGATATACTAGAAAATGTTCGGGGAAAGTTGAAGCGCGGCGTTATCGCCATTTGAAGTTACGTTAATACCCGTCCGGCGAACGATTTTTTATTTTCGCTCGGGAGCGGCTGACGCGCTTCAATTTTTGAGCCTTGTCAAAAGTGACGACCGCGCCATTACTTGTCATTTGCTTTTCGATACTTCAGCCCATCGCACAGTGGTCCCGCAGGACACAATTTGTTTCAAAAATGCCTACAGCCCTCAATTTTCAACCGATTTTAATATCGGTGGACGCATGGCTGTGTGCAGAGCGCGTTACGCGTTGGTCTTCGCTCGCGTTCGCCTGCCCAATGTATACGTACGTATGTACCGACTACCGTGCGCTCGACCACTCGATTCGCGGGACCGGTTGCACGCGACGTATTACGAGACGTGCTGCGTAATATCCGGACGCGATTTTAAGAACATTTGCGATCGCAAGGGATTAATATATTTCGTTATCGCGCGTGAAATACGTCGACGCCAAGTTCTCCGTTATTGCCTCCAAAGTGCTCGTACGTCTAATCTATCGTGCGACTTTAAAACTACGGGTACACGTTAGGCTTGAATTTTACACAAGATAATCCATTAAAGAATAATAACTGTATCTGCGCAATTAATTAGTTGACGAAAGCAATGACTGCAGCGTAGAATACAACGTATAACGCTGTAGTAGTTTGTACTTTGAAAAGATTAATTTTACATTTTACGTTGCCGCAGTAAATGTGATTACGATAGAGCATATTCTGTTAAAAAAATTTGGCAGAGCTCGCGAATATATTTGCAATAAAAAGATCTAAAGATAATATATTTGCAATAAAAAGATCTAAAGAGAATTTTATACGTAGCTTTGTAACTTTGCGCTCCGCTGGACGATCCCCCGAATATTTACGATTGTATAAAGATTTCGTTCGAGATGTTCTAGCTCGGTGATTTCGCGTCAGAAGAAGGATTTGTGGGGAGAATCCGTCTTCTAGGGTCGCACAATCGAGTCTTTATTTCTTCGAGGTCACCTCCGCGGTGACGATAGAGCGATAACCGCGACGCGCCAAGCTGCTCCGCCTGAGTGCCAATGCAATCGACACACAAATACATTCCGGATTCAGCATTCGACTCGTTATTGTCGTCATCGTCGACGGTTCGTTACCCCGTCGAGTCCTTTTAACCCGGCAAACGCATCGCGCGATTCCGCTTCCCCTGCCTCTGTCTTCATTCCTCGAAAGCCCATGAAGAAGACTGCGTCTCTCCGCGTCTTGTCTCTTCGTTGACTCTTGGGCCTCCCCGCCGCGTATCCGTTTGGTTGCACACGCGACAGAGCGACGTTTACCATTTTTCGCCAGTTTCCTCATCACGATCGATAGTTTTGATATATCATATCTTACTGGAAATAAAATCCAGGAAATGAAATTGTCAATGTGTCACATTCGCGCTATTTTCGAGACGTCGCACCGCGGGACGTACGGCGGAAAGAGGAGGCAGGCGCGGCGATCGGTTGTATCATTACAGTCTGAGAAATTTAATCTATTATTGNNNNGCGCGGTTCTATATAGATGCGAAGAGGCCGTGGAAAATTCACCGCGACGATATTGCATAAACCGATATTATAAAAGTCCGTCGAGAATTACTGATAAGAATATTGAAAGTTATATCGAAGATTCGCCGCGCGCGGCGGAAGCCGAAGCTCAGCTCGATGCAAATTTATTTTGTTAGTTATAATAAATTTCTAGATATCGCGGACTTACCGTATTTCTCGCTATATGGATATTTTGATGATGGAGAGCCTTCATGTAGGTTAACATACATTACATGCAAAACAGCTAGCGCCGCCTCGTACTCTCCAACATTCAAAATTCCCATGAGTGAAAAGTTTCGGGCTAAAAGGATGCATTCCGCTGGCCTTGAACGAGGTTCTTGCTTTTACATACGCGAGCTGCAGAATGCGAGCCTTTTGAGCTCGTCTCGAAAAATTTCTCCAATAGAGAGAAACCAAATTCAAAAGAGTCATCAATATTGCCATGAGTGTAACTATTATTAAAATCCGTTTACGCTCAATTGCAAATTACGGAAATTATTTTTTTCCACTTTTTTTCTTGTAAAATTTAAATGCATGATTTGTTTGAAATTTTCTTATTTTTTTGTTTTAGTTTCCGTGATAATGCAAAACTTTTTTTTCTTTTCCTCTCTCTCTCGCACGTGCGCGCACGGATATGTTCAATGTAATTCTCGTTAACACTTTACAAACGTACGAAGTTTTATCGATATCGGAAAATCCATAAACGTTTTGTATTGCACGAGATACGAGAGTGAAGCCTATATCGCATCGAAGGGAGCAAGCATCACGCTTATTTAGGACGCGTCAGCCTAAGCGTGATCTCGTAACTTTTCGCAGCTAGGATAGACGTTTCCGTCCAGAGGATCAATCGACATTTACGTCAGCGACTTCATTATCGTCGTTTGGAAGAGATAGAGAAAGAAAGAGAGAGGGAGAGAGAAGAAAGAAAAAGAAAATAAACGAAGCGAGAGACAAGAGCCGCAGTTTTAATTACGGACCGCCGAAGTAGTCTCTCCTCCGCGAAGTCATGGAAAGCGTGCGGAAAATGCGATTTAATTAAATTATTAAATGGTAACAATTCACGATCGGCGTATTAATGAAGCATCTGCCCGCGTTACTCCGGTTCCTGTGCGATGAGGGAGCGGCGAGGCACCCTCTAATAGAAAGAGAGAGAAAGCATCGCTGGGATAATTGTGGCGGCAACAATTGCGTTCCGATTCGCGTATTGGACGGGGCAAGCCCTTCGTCGGGCTTTGAATTCGCGAATGCTCCTGCTCCTGCTAGCTGCTGCTCTTCCTTTCGTAATCGCTCACTCGCGTTCGCCACGATTAACAATGATCTCTCGATAGAAACGGCGGCCGAATCTCGCGAATATTCACTCGCCAGTGCGAATAGTCGTGATGATATTGATAGATCGCTAAAGATATTGCTGACGATTCTAAAACGTGTTTGATCGAGCATCCCAGAATAAGAAGGATTTCTATTTTAAATAATCTACGCTATACTGGCGTGCAAGTGATAAAAATTTCAAGTTGACTGTCTCGCCCCAAATATCCAATAGAAAAAGTATTTTAATAAGTATGACGTTTATACCCAATAATCGTCTGAAATAACACGCGTTAAAGTAACCATTATGCGATATATAAAAAAATATAATTAAGTGGAAAAAGCAAACTTGTTAAAAAATTCACATGCAGTGCTGTAAAACACTACGATTGTATCGCTCGCCGCTAAGTATTAATATCATAAAATATAATCGTCTCTTTTCCGACTATTTATGCAATTCAATTTTGATTGCAATTCAATTTACTATTGTATTTTCCATTTTCACCTCATTAACATCTCATTAGCATCAGACTCATTATTTTACCTATAGTACCTACACTATACATAATGATGTCAATAATCGGTTAATAAAATGATTTAAACGAAAAGACCAGTTAAATATTTTTGTACATATCTTTGTAAAATTAGATTTTATGTTCTCACATGTGCAATTTCATGCATATATTAATGCATCCGCTAATGCACGAGTCATTATTTTAAACATTATGCTATAATTGGCAGGAATAATTACAAGAAGTAAAAGATAATTCATAATAATTCATAATTCATAATCAATTTATATGAAATTTACTTTGTACGGAACACTAAAAAATTAAAGCACGGAAGTAGGATTTCACACTGTCTGAACTGTCTTATTTATCCATGATGTATCGCTTCCACCTCCTATTCATATTTCTTTTTAAATAAATTTTCTGTAATCATAATAAAGAATTAAAAATTCTCATCTTTGAGAGTCCTAATACTAATTAAAATAAACGAAAAACACACGTGTGTGTACACACACACATTGTACATGCCGATTTTGGACAAAATTCTCTCCTTTCAGGCTTCCGTATTACATACTCTAGATTGCTAATTAAACCTTACCTTATTCCAATGTTTCATGTACAAACTCGTTAGTACAAGCATGCGTGGCAAGACTTGCCAAAGGCTGTTTACATATTAACAACGATGCGTCTTGTAGGAGTCTCGTGAGAGAATGTTAATCCTGCATAAATTAAGGTTCGATGATTCTTCTTCTTCCACTTCACGCTCTAACACATCGTTCACACCTCACTTGTTTATAGCTGTTAAACAACAGCCTTTAATAACTGCTTGAACTTTCGGCTCCCTATTGCACGTCAAGTAACTTCGGAAAGTTTTTTTTCCGTCCGACAGAAAAGTTTGCAGTTAATAAGAAGATACACGGACGGGGAAATTATTAGCTTCGTGAAATAGAATATTACTTTATAACACCGTATACGCGCTACTAGCCTTTCTAATATATCTCTAAAATGGCGTGGTGGATCTCTCGCATTTATCTAAAGTTCCGATCCTCGCGATAAGAGCGTCGCGATGAACGCGATGACCTTCTTAGTATACGCATGGCATACTTGTACGTCTCGCTTGAACGACATAACGGTACACACCTGAACCCGTATCTTTTACGCATCGCCGTACGTCGATTTCGTAGCACATATAGAGAATGAGACACCCGTCCGGAGAACGGGGACGTCGAGTCATTGAAAATTTCTCGTCTTTAAATCGAAAGGACGGTCCGCACGTTACGCTCGGACGGATCATGTTTGTCGGATGATACTTTGAAGCTCTCATTCTCCTCCTTTCTCCCGACCCTCTCATTCTCTCTCTCGTTCTCCAGTTCTCTCTCTCTCTCTCTCTCTCTCTCTCTCTCTCTCCTCTCTTTCGTTATTCCAGTCATTCTGCCACGAAATTGTATTATCTCGACAAACAGTGACAATGCGCTTGGCGAGAGTTACAACGTACAGCGATGAGACACTAGAAAATTTCATAACTCGGAGCGATGAGATAAGAGACCATAGAGGGTGGTCTAACGCGCTGTTTTTCTTCGTGTTGTTTATACTGTCTTATTTTTATCAGCAACTATCTGCCGGAAAATCATCGCGCCGTCCGTCGTTTCCATTTTTATCTTGGGGTGGCCGCGCGCGGCGTGCTCGCTATGCGCCTCAGGTGTACTTCCTATGACCCTATTTTTCTTCCCCAGTGTTTTTAACGCGGTATACTTAACGGCTGATTAAGGCCTCTGTATTCGTGTCCTCCGAGCACACACGACGATCAAACCGTACGATCTAGTTATAAATATAATCGCGACACGAAGATGCCATTTCCCCGGCTGCAGCCTATCATAAACGAGGAGGGGAAAAAAAAGAGGAAAAAGAAATTATGAGAAACGATAAGTAACGTCTTCCGGAGTAATAACGACATCGAGCCGCAACGGTAATTATCCGGGATATTTCGAGACGATATGGCAAGTACTCCCCGTACCATCAAAATTTAAACGGTTCCCAGGTTATAAGCAGCTCTCGGGGTTAATGACGTCGCGCGTCTAATCGCTCCGTCGAAGCCTAAGTTTTAAATGGGCGTAAGTAGGGACGGGTTAAAAGGCAAAGTTCATCGCCTGATGACAGACGTGGCATCGATCGAAGGAAGCGGCTATGCGTTTCTCTTTACGATGCGTTCGAAAACGCGTGAGGGAAAGAGAGAGACGAAGAGGGACAGGAGGCGAGAGAACGAAGCCGATCTCAAGATGGCCTCTAACCGCGCGCAGCATCCCGGCTCCGCGGCACGAAAACTTGTCGATCCTCGTCTCCGGCTGCGGCCGCATGCGGCCACGGCTGCCGAGTCACGCCAACCATCAGCGATTCAAAAGCCCCGAGGGCCAGCAGATGGTCGCCGATGGCCGTGCATCGCCGCCGCGGCATACGCGCGGATCTCGTACGAGGGGCTACCTAGCGGGGCCCGTCGTGGCGTCATCGGAGAGACGGCAACGTCGCGCGTCGAGCGGGCCGCGGGCCCTCCGGGCACGAACGCCGGGCTCCGTTCTCTCTCCGCGCGCGCTGCCGTGAACCCTACCTGGTCGTGGCGACCCGCGCTCAAGCGTTGGGCCCCGCGCCGTTCCCCGTCTCCCGCTCTCCCGTTCCCCTCGCCGTTCCACGATCTCCTCACTGACCCGCTGTTCAAGAATGTACGGCAACGCTGCGCGACGTGCTGCAACCGGGGCCCGCTGCTGATGTTAGGGCCTCGGCGATCAGGGCCGGCTCCTTCGCGGTTCCTCCGATCCCCATTATATCCGCGCGCAAGTTATATGTTTACTGCTTTAGTGAGTGGCACTGACATGAGATTGCCGATCGGTCAGAGAACACCTTTTATCGTGTATCGAATCGCGATTCGCGACAGCGGATGAAAATCATGATACTCCAAGTAACGCACGAACGGCGTTCTTATAATACCCTTGGATTTAGCTTTTGAGGCTGCCTACGAATATCGTGGCGTGAATTCGTTGGTTAAATCATCTCGAGTTGGAAGGGGCATCCACGGTAAAAAGGAAACTGTGCGGAATTAGATCTGTTTCGTATTTCGCTTCGAAAATCGATCAGTTAATACTTTTCGCCAGAGTCTCGACTACATGACTCTTACATCAAAGTCATTGTTTTGGCAAGCGATCTCATGCTCGCTGCTCACAGCAGACGCTTCGGAATGCGCTCGTTTTACATACCTACGACCGTGGACCAGAGGAGGTCTAGCGCCGTTCCTGGCAAAGCGTCAAGAACCGGCTAAGCCTCTGACGCTGGCTGGCATTGTCTTGGCCCCAGGCGAGGAAGGCCGGGTAAGGGCCCCCTTTACGTCTTATGTATATACATATATATATATATATATATGCTTGTACCCGTATTTACTACGAAGACGATCCATTTTACCTGCGAGGATCACGCGTACTACCATTTCCCTTTAAACTTTTACGTTGTGACACGTGATCGTTAACGATATTGGCCTCGAATCTCGAATAATAATTTCGATCCTTTTTCTTTCGTTCTTTTTTAACAACGATCCCTTGATGTCTTTGTCTACTAATTGGGGTTATTTCATTTCTAAGAAACAACACCTTTGTCAAAATTAATTTTAGTAATAAACTGAGGGATCGAAACGGGAATATGCAAATAATATGTTCTGTGTTGAAAAGTGACTGCTAGAAGCCATCCACTGGAGTAAATCTCGCAAACTAGACATTAACAATAAAATACGAGTCCCAAACCACAATCGAAGAAGAAGCGATTTAATAACAAACGACAGAAACAAGAAAGATGAGGATACTGATTTCTCTGAGATATCCTTTTATAGATAGTTTCAGGAGAGAAAAAAAATGAAAAGGGTAACCACCATCATTTTATTACAGCGGCAATTTTACGTTACCGCTAAAATATCCGGAGGTTTCCTAACTAATTTCATAAAGAGGATTACCTCGCGTTATTACGAAATATTAAATTCTGCTGAATCGTGAATATTGTAAACTTTTCATTGGTAAAATCAACCTCCGATTTCCTGTAATTGCATAAGGTAGTAAGCAAAACGATTGAAAATCACGGAAAAAAAATGCCAGAGAGCAAAAACATGAGAAACATGAAAAATGCAGCGAAAAACGGATTTCGCCTCTGTTTATAATTAATATTCGATCGACGGTGTTCGTCAGGAAACTAGCGCGAAACTGCCGAGTACCACCGAGTTTTATATGAAAAATGCGGCGTGGGTTAATGCGACGTATTATATCGCATCATCGCATCCTTCGGATAATTCTTGACTCCCCAGCCATACATCTTCATTAAAGCCGAGTTATATTCTCGAAGTCTAAAAGGGGGGTAAACTCGCATGTTCTCTTATATCACGGCGTCGTAAATCACATTCCGAAATTCGTCTGGGAAATGCGATTTCTCTCCCGACGTTCGACATCTCTGGGTTATTCATTAACGTCCGCACGGCTTTCCTTCAATTATTTAATTTATTGTTCCTAACTTGCCCGATAAGATCAACCGCGCGCACCCAGATATGTCTGTGTATAATTAATTGCTTAGGCTGTTATTAGGAAAAACTATCTAGTTTTTGCATCCGCGACTGCAAAAACGCGATAATGTTTAAATTAGAATTGTCATAATGAATATATATATAGGTGTAAGTAATAGAAAATTTTAACAAGTCCGAATATTTCAATCTTACCGTTAGATCTATGCGCATTTAAGAGAAATTGTTAGTTTGTGTTTTCAGTGAGCGGAATGAAATATTTCGATATCGACAGTTTGACACTTTAGACTTATGGATCTTATTCAATGATCCGGTTTATTTCTCGATAAATTCCGTTTTCACGAACTTGAGATAATTTTCCGACTGGCTCGTAATCGTCGTATTTTTCTTGAGTTATTTCGTGGCGTATTTTATCTTATTGTCATCAGTCTTATCAATCTCGCTGCTAACTACAATGAAATATTTCGATTCCGCTTGGATAGTCCGCTCCGGACTTACTATGCAACTTTTCTTCGTGATCCGGCTTATTTCTTAGGATTTCACTTTCGCAAATTCCAAGTAATTTTCTAGCAGTTCCGCAATCGTCATATTTTAGCGAATTATTTCGTTACATAAAATATTGCGTAACAATGATTTGGAAAACTTGTGCGTCCTGCATCGTCACGTCTGCATCTCGCGTGCTAGTAGACGCATGATCGCGTACGCTATATGGAAGCGTACGTTCTCGCCAGCGTATGCTCACGGACGCAAGTGGGTTAATGTTGTAGTTCGCAAATGGAGACTTTCACTAATCTGGCTGGCCGTGTGTCAGCCGATTCAGTGATGGTCTTCGGTCGCTTCCGTTGGACTTAGGCGTCAGCATTACGAATGACCACAATATTCCGCGAAACGCGTACGTCGCGCATTCCTGACACGCGCTCGCAGTTGCTGTGGAACGAAAGCTCAGAAACTAACAAGGAGTTCTTTCATTCCGGCATTTCCAGCGACCGCGGCCCTCAGCCATGCAGACATCGCCGACAAAAAATGCATCACCCTCAAGTAAAAGGAGAAGAGCGGCCTGGAGGTTGAGAGCGTGACGCGAGGGAAACGAGAGCAGAGAGAGAGAGAGAGAGAGGGAAGGAGAGATAGAACGAGCGAGAAGGAAGACGAGACGCGATGGAACGAAGGAGGAACGAGGAAGAACAGATATGCAGATATCGAAGGAAGAGGGACACCCGAGAGTTGCTCTCTTACGTGTCGCAAAACTATAAAACTTTAATATTGGAGTTCTCAAGAAAGTGTGCGCGCGCGCCCCCCCGGTACCGGAAAAAAAGGAGACCGACGTCGGCTGCGCGTTATCGTCACTTTGTTCACGAGGAGTGCGTCAACTGCTTATCTCTTCGCGAGAACGGCGGGTTCTGCGCGCCTCTGGATCCGTGGTTCCGTCGAAGAGACGGGCGGCTGCGAAGGGAGAGAGGAGCGACGCAAAGAGAAACACTAGACGAGCGTGCTATGGCCCACCCTCGCTCGCCGGCGTGCGGAGGGTGAGAAGGGAGCGGGGAGGAGTCGAGAATGGACCCGCGGGGAGATGCAGGAACTCGATGGGACGCAAGAGAGGAGAGAACGAGCCGCGCGGATGGAGACGCCGGAGGAAGAGAGACGCCGACGATGGAGGGAGAGGACGGGAAAGGGGACGACAGCAAGCTCGCCCGCGCGCGCGCGCAAGTGGGGATGGAAAGGTCTTGGGTTCAACGTTTCCTAAGAGACGTTGGCGGCTAAATTTAACCGTGCCCCGCGTCATAGCGGCGCACGATCCGGCTTCTCTCGTTCAAGGCCGTGAAAATCGCCGTCGATTTGGATTACGGTGCGATACTGCGATGAGTCGTACTCGCGGAGCGGACGATCGTTCAATCGCTGACGATTGGACGGGACGAGTGACGGTTCAATTTACGTTGCGCTTACAATTAGCTGCGTGGCGCGGCGTCATCAATTTTGAGCTCACTGCAGTGTCCTTTTATCCCGGAGCGACAAATCGGAGCGACAAATTTCCATTCTTTGGTGACAGACAAAAAATACGATGTCACGACACGTCAAAAAAATGCAAATCATTACGAATAATAAATTGCTATGATGTTTCTATTCCATGTTGCTGTCGTATGTTTGTACGTGGACGGTACCGCATTTCAATTAGCGATCTTCGTGAAGCTACCTCTGAAAAGACGGAATCGCGCAATTCCTGTGGCATCCCGGCCGGCCGGCATAAACCTCGGTGCGATACATCGATAGCCCGGCGTAATCCTCTCTCGAATCGGGGGAGGGAAATAATTTACGTTAATCCTTTGTAACGAGAGGCATTGTATCCCGTAGCCGGTGAACGCGGCAGCATTGTAGGATCGTGGAGTGGGTGGGGGG
>VBVR01005323.1:0-12364 GCA_011638315.1 Tetramorium parvispinum | reverse complement strand
ATATTATATATATATAATATATAATTATTACATATTATTATAATTATAATTTGCTCAATAATTTGCAAATTATAAAGACTAAAAATTTAAAATTTCGAATATACATGTACATATATTGTATATATACACACATCCACACTATATGTTTAGGGCGAAGACTTTCGTCAAGGAATATACTTTGGTGATTGGCCTAATTCTAATCTCAATCATCACTTGAGAACTAGTATTATTGTAATGATGTTGCAGAAACCAATGACTATACACGCAATTTTTTCTAACGTTGGTATAGTTATGTTCACCAACGTAAGTATTTAAACTGTAATTAGTTTGATATATCTGTGTGCAGGTTTATAATTTTCAACTTAGTCGTTTTTGAGTATTATCTCGCCATTACTTTAAAACAATGTTTTATTTCAGTGATAACATAAGCTTTAAGACTTAAGAGAATGATTACATAAGAAATGTGAATTCTTTTCTTTGAGTAAAATTAAAATTATTTAGAATCTGCTTTTTTAATTACGTTAAACGGAACTCATGTTGCAGAATTTACCACAAAAAAAGATGAAACATGATGAAAAATAGATTTCACTGTTTTGTTTTTATTAATTAGAAGTTTACTTTACTCGTGAAGTCATTACGTTAAGTTGAATTTTATTTCGTGCAAAATTTGACAATGTCGTTACATCTCAAATGTCGTCACTAAATTGAAAATTGTATTGATCAAATATTAATCGTTTTTTCATTGATAGTTGGTGAATACCACAATGTCGTACTTCTTCCTGATGAAATCTATCGATAATGGTGAATAACGATGAGTGCTACGTATAAATTATTATTAACAGACTATTTTAATTAAGAAAGTTAAATCTTGCATTATTAATACCTTTTATCATATTAATGTTTAATCTATATTGAAACATTATAATCACTGATTATTCTTCTTATTTCACTATATTTCACTTTTTCTTCTTATTTCTTCTTATTTCACTTATTTCACTATATTATAACACTTCACTTTTTATTTCCTAAAATGACAGACACTTTGCGAAATAGTTAGTAGCAGTTTAGTAGATAATCTTTGGAAAAATGAACGTTTAATTCTTTATTAACACGTGTATTTAATAAGTAGCAGTGCTGTGTATAAATTACTAGGAATCGATAGGTTATTTAATGAAGAATGTTAAAACTTGCATTAGTAATACATTAGTAATTTATTGAAATACATATTATACATATGAATCATCGATTATTGCATTTCACTTTTTATTTCCTCAAATGACAGTCACTTTGCGAGATAGTAAGCAGCAGTTTAGGATATATCTTTTAGAAAAGTGGGAAACGTTTAATTCTTATTGACGCGTATATTTAATAAGTCTTGAGTCGCACACACTGACCTAAATATGTAAGAGAAAAATGTATAAATATATCGGAGATATATTGCCGAAAGAAGTATCGAGAGGTGACTGAACGCGGCTCTCTTTTGTATATACGTCTGCTTATATCCTCAGGTTAATAAAAGGTCTAAAAACCAATACTTTTCCACTCACGTGTTCGAAGCTATTAAAGGTATACTGACAATTTTCGATCGAAAATGTAGAGACTTCTTTAGCTCTTAAAGAGAATAGTTAAAAATATGTCTCTGTCTGCGTAAAAAAAATTAAGTAAGAAAAGACAGCGCTGATTCAGATGCCATATCTAATGGGACTCGCCATCTGCAGCCTGCAAATTTAATCGTTCTCTTTGAAGTGCCATTTTTCTTATATGACTCTATACCCACCAAAAAAATTGAAATGATAGTCAATTTCGACTGTATCGAAAGACATTTTAAATTAGCCGTTAATTATTAAAAATCACGACAGACACAAATGATACGTTTCGCCGACAAAAAAGGTACTTCAAAGCAACACAAGGCAATACAGATTGCAATATTTCAATAGCACTGTCTATTTTTGAAGTAAAAGGTGAAATTTCTTACTCTACCTTCACGTGACTGAATGTAAGTTCATCGTACCAAACGTATCGGAAACGTTGGTAAGTGTTTCGATGTGCAGTTCTTTAACAAAAGCTTTTTTTCTAAAAATCGTTTTAAAATGCATTAAAAAGTATTAAGATAAAACGTAAGAGTTGTGTGCAATAGAATTATTGATATAAAATATATTTTTTTCTTTGTCGTATGCAGAAAATGACTTACAATGAGAAACGATCGGTGTCTATTCCACATTGATTCGATAACTTTTCATTATTTCTCATTGAGGAAATTTATGAAGTAAAAATTCAGCATTTTTTTTAAAGATTGTTAAAGCATATTATTTTTTTTCACATACACAAATTGTCATAAGAGTTATAAAATTATAATAATATTATTATATGACTGTTAATTTTGAGATTGAATAACTCAGGCATTCTACTTTTTTGTAGCTACAGTTTTTTATGTTATCGTTATTTAGTCGATCATTGTACACCGTACGTATAACTGTATTAGAAAAGTTTATTCGTAAATAATTATATTGTTGTCATTAAAAATATACGAAACTACAATGTTCAATTAAAATATTACAATATGGGGAAAGATGAGATGTTAGTGATATGCGGGTAATTAAGAAAGTTACAATTCCTTTTCTTCGAGAATTATTAATAAATTATGAAAATTTAAATTTCTTTGGAATTTTAAGAAATGAAATTTTTTCAGATCAAGAATTTTCTTGTCGACGTTTTTTTGAGTTATTCGATGTGAGTATCGCAAGATGATTGATAAACAGTTGCAAGTGTATCATATGTTCCAGCGTTTCATTCGAATTACACTCACTATATGTGGCTGTTGGTATATGCCTTCAAAATCTGGCAAGTCCACATATTACTGGTCAGTTTGTGCGTTTCTAATAATGACTTTTTATGGGATAATAAATTTGAATATGAGTTATATCTTGAGACATGATTTACGAAACTTGATGAAATCCGTAGGCGTCATAATATCTGCAATTGGCGCGCTTATGAAGGTAAAGAAAATCGGAGAAGAAACTTATATATTATCACGTAGAAAAATAAAATATGTGAAAAATATTTTATAGAACAATAAACATTATAACATATTAATATATATCTGATCTAAAAGATGTAAATACATTGCAAATTTACCTTCTTTTAAAACTAATTTCAAATTTAAACGCATCATTACTGTATTGTCACATGCAATGACATTTAATAAATAGTTAACTAGGTTTATAATTGAACTAAAGATTCGCAATAAAAACGAATTACAGTTTATATTAAAATCTTTCTACAAAATAAAACGAATATATTTATTAATTACATTTAATGATCTAATGCGTCGATTGATTTTTTTAATAAATGTCAGCTCTTTGCAATGCATCTTTTATAAACAGGAAAATTGTTAATTGCAGTTTAAATATGATAAATTTAAAACTGTGATATCAAATGTATTACGTCAATCTCTGTGTATTTTCTTTACGTTGCGTGGAGGAGAGATATCCATCTTCTGATTTTCTTCAAGATAGGAACTTTTATGCTGAATCGCAGCTCTCTGATAAATTATCACCAGATGCTAAAGAATCTTTTCGAGGAGGAACTTCAGCAGAACGAGAAAATTCGGGCGATAATGTTTTCGTCTTTGCGAAAAATATCCACTTTGGCATACACATATGCTACAATTGTAATAGGATTAGTCTTGGCGTACTGTTTGCCTCAATGTCTTATGATTATCCGCGATCTCTGCCGTCTACGTTCTCCATCTACGAATTACATCCTACCACTCAGTAGAGGATTCGGACATCTTTGGACCGTTCCTCACAACTACTTGTATCATATTCATTTTTTCTTAGAGGCGTACTTAATAATGATGAGCGGCACTATTGCGGGCAGCGTTGATACTAACTTTGGCTTTTATGTCTATCACTTCGTTTCAACGATGCAGGCCATGACTTACAGAATCACGAATCCTTTGCCCACTGAAAAGTTCTCAGACATTCTGAGAACATGCGTGATGAAGCATCAGAAGTTACTGCAATGCCGCAACATGCTGGAACGCATTTATGGAAAAATCGTCTTTTGGCACATTGTCAGCAACGCTGTGCTTCTATGTTCCCTGATTTACGACGTGTCGGTACGTGGAGACATTAATGCAAATTAATGTTTTATGTTGAATATCGTAATACTTAATACATTGTTAAACATGAACACAATCGGGAGATAATATATGTTACGTTTATGAAATTATTACCGTTATGTCACGCTAATGTCATGCCAAAATAAATTTGCACGTATTCTAATACTTGTAATAAACATTTAAATATTATATAAAGAAGTGTATAAAATGCTATATATTTTTCAAGCAGATTAATATAATTAAATTAAGATAAAATATTGTTTAAAAATATTCGCAATAAAGTATTTTTCTAAGAGTATAGAAACAGAAATTGCGTTGCGGTTGCAAGATTTTTTCATTTCGCATGGTGTAGCAAATACTTCATAATATAATTATTGAACCTTTAAAATAGCTCTCGGGGATTCATCTCAACAATTTATTCGCGTTCTCGACATACGCTTTAGTAAAACTCTTGCAAACTTTTATGTATGCATTTTATGGCACTCTCCTCACAAATGTGGTAAGTTTTAATAATTTACTTAATAATATATTTATTATAGTATCAATTATTATTATTATTTGCTAAAATTATAATTGCTAAGCAAATAATATACTATATATTTAGAGTGATGAATTTCGTAAAGGGTTATACTTTAGTGAATGGCCTAATTCTAGTCTCGATCGACATATGAGAACAAATATTATTCTAATAATGATGCAAAAGCCGATGACTATAAATGCAGTTTTTTCCACCGTTGATATAGTTATGTTTACTAATGTAAGTATTTAAATTGTAATTAACTCTTTATAAATACGTATTACTATTTTCAACTTAATAGCTTTTATAATGACATTGCTTTAAAGTTTAAAGTAATATTTATATTTTATGTCTGTGAAAATACAAATTTTCAAGTTTGAGAGATAAGAGACAATTATACAAAAAATATCTTTTTTTTCTGCAATAAAATTAAAATTATTTAGGTTATATTTTTAATTACATTAAATGAAATCTATGTTGTATAATTGATACAGCACAAAGAAAAATTAACAGATTTTACTACCGTTCTGTATATACCAATAAGAAGTTTACTCATAAAATTCTTATGTCGAGTTGTATTCTATGTTGTACAAAGTTTGAAAATGTCGTTACATCTGCTAATTACATTGAAAACTGTATATTCAACTAATATTAATCGTTTTGCTTTTTTTGGTAGTTGGTGAATAGTACAATGTCATATTTCTTCCTGTTACAATCTATCGGTGACTAATAACAATGAGTCTCGTGCATATTAACCATTATTAATTTATTAAAATAAACATTAGATTATTTTAATGAAGAATGTTAAAACTTCATTAGTAATACATTAGTCATTTATTGAAATACATATTATACATATGAATTATCGATTATTGCATGTCACTTTTTATTTCCTCAAATGAAAGTTACTTTGTGAGATAGTAAGCAGTACTTTAGTAATCTTTTAGAAAAGTAAGAAACGTTTAATTCTTATTGACGCGTGTATTTAATGAGTCTTGAGTCGCACACACTGACCGAAAAATGTAAGAGAGAAATTGTCGATATATCGGAGATTTACTGCCGAAAGAAGTATCGAGCGTAGGTGACTGAACGGAGATCTCTTTTGTATATACATCTGCTTATACCCTTAGGACATTCAAAGGCGTAAGTATCAATACTTTTCCGCTCACGTGCTTGAAGCTATTAAGGGTACACCGGCAATAATATCGATCGGCATTATAGAACAATACAGAAGTTCTTTACCTCATAAGTAAAGAGAATTGTAAATCTGTCTGCGTCAATTAAGTAAGAATAGCACTATCTCTCGTGCCATGTCCGACGGGACACGCAATTTTACCGTTCACGGTAAGATTATCGTTCTCTTTGAAGTGCAATTTTTCTTATCGTCTTATACGTCTCTAATTTTCCGACAATCTCAACAAACGGAAATTATAGTCAACTTCGTCGAAGTTTTATCGAATGACATCATAAATTAGCCGTTAACTATTCAAAGTCCTGAGATAGCCGGTACGTATTGCGACACTTCAAAAGGTACTTCAAAGCAGCGATACAGATTGCAATTCTATAAAAACAGTTCCGTTTTCTGAGGTAGAAGGTAAAATCTGAGGAAAAATCTGAGGTAAAATCTGAAGTAAAATCTCTTTCTTTGCCTCGACTTGATTCAATGTAAATCCGAGCCATTTGTACCGGAACCGTTGACAGAAGCGGAGTGCAAAGTTCTTGAACGGAAAGGTGTTCTCTCTTTCAGTCATAGTAATAAATATTGTGTAGATTTTGTGTAGATTTTGTGTAGAATTAATACGTAAAAGTGGCAAAGAAATCATCCGTATAAAATATATATTTTGTGTAGAGTTCGTAAAAGTGGCACAAAAATCACTCGTATAAGATACTTATAAAACGTTTTTCCAGTGTTCATGTGGCAATCCCTTAAAGTTTATTACTTTCTTCTAAAGGTGGTTGAAGCACATTATTTTAAATTTCCGTAAGATATGAGTGTCGATAAAATTATTATAAGATTATTCTGTGGCTGTCAATTTTGAAATTGATTGAATACTGATCTATCATTGAAAACTCATCTTTTCTATTTTTGCAATTAGTTTCATGTGTTAATATTGCAGAATCGATTATTATTAACATTTTG
This sequence comes from Tetramorium parvispinum, assembly GCA_011638315.1. Lineage (NCBI taxonomy): Eukaryota > Metazoa > Arthropoda > Insecta > Hymenoptera > Formicidae > Tetramorium > Tetramorium parvispinum. The sequence goes on along the minus strand of VBVR01005323.1, from coordinate 5,584 downwards.
CAAATTATTGTACTAGAAAAATTTAATCGTAAATAATAACTATTATTTTGTCATTGTTAATGCCACAGGAAACTTCATCGTTTGAGTTTGAATAATATAATATCGGGAAGGAATATTCGAGATTTTCATCTAATACGAAAGCTACAGTTCTTTCTCTTCGAGAATTTTGAACCAGCTGTCTAAACTTCTCTGACGTATTAAGAGATTAACTTTTTCCAGATCTGAAACTTTTCTGTCTCTTTGAATTGTTTAATGTGACTATTCTAAAATGAGTGATAAACAGTTGCAAGTGTATCATACGTACCAGCGTTTCATTCAAACGCTGCTTACTATGTGTGGTAGTTGGTACATGCCCACAAAATCCGGCAAGTCGTCGTATTGCTGGACAGTTTGTGTGCTCTTGGTAATAATCTTGTATGCGATATTAAATGTGCATATGAGCTATTTTCATAGACATAATTTGAGAATTATGATGAAATGTATTGGTATAACAATAACTACGTTTGGCACTATTTTCAAGGTATGGATTAAAGAAACTTATTTTATTAGGTAGGAAAACAAGATCAGAAAATATTTTCTACGTATATAATGAAGACACAAATTAATACATTAATATATTAATATATACGGTTACTAATCTTTGACCAAATGGAGTGCAAAATTACCTGTTTTATTTAATTCTAAAAATTTACCCCAATATACATTTACACATATATATAGATATTGATATTCGATAAAAGATCAACCGAATTTGTCGTCCAACTGAAGATTCGCAACAGAGACGACTTACACATTCTTCAGAAATAAATTGAAAAAATATATTTAACACATACATAGATGCGCTAGTATGTACATCGGTAGATCTTATAATAAATGTGATATCCTTGCAACGCTCCATCATTCGCAAAGAAGAAAAATTTTCATTTGAGATTCAAAAATAACAGATTCAAAAAATCATAGTATCAAACATGTTATATCTCTCTACCACAGTCCCCGTGTATCTTTTTCGTTTAGCGTGAAGAAGAGATATGCATTTCTGATTTTGCTTCAAGATAGGAACATTCCTGATGAATCGCGGCTCTCTGATGAACTATCACCAGACACTAAACGCTATTTTCGAGGAGGAGCTTGTACGGAACGAGAAAATTCGGACGATAATGCTCTCGTCGCTATACAAAATTTGCACTCTGGCATACACATACTCTGCCATTTTGATAGTGATAATCTTGGCGTTTCTCATGCCAGGATTTATATCCATAACCCGCGATTTTTGCCACTTGCGTTCGCCGACTACGAACTACAACTTACCGATCAGCAGGGGATACGGCTACTTCTGGGCCGTTCCTCACAACTACTTGTATCACGTACATTTCCTCTTCGAGATGAGCGGTGCGTCGATCAACTGCATCACAGCGTGCAGCATGGACAGCGCATTTGGCTACTACATCTACCATTTCGCCTCGACGATGCAGGCGATGAACTTCAGGCTGACGAATCCCTTGCCCACCGAGAGATTCTCGGACGTTCTGAGGGCTTGCGTGGCGAAGCACCAGAGGCTACTGCCGTGTCTCGATACGCTGCAACATATTTACGGGCCCATTGTCTTTTGGCATATTGTCACCAACGCCGTGCTTCTTTGCGCAATGTTATTCGATGCGACGACAGTATGTGGATGCATTAATGCGAAATTTCATTTTCAATCTCGTGATGCTTAAACTATTATTTAACGCGCGGTCGCAATCAATTATATAATAATTATAAAGTTACGGTTGTACAATTATTATCGTCGCGTTACAATTGTCACGTCAGAGTAAATTTATTTCGATTCTTTAATTATCTTGGGGTTTGGGAACTAGCTGCTAATATTGAATAGGGAAAACTCGTCGTTTTTTACGAAGCCAATTATAACTATAGTAAAGTAAAATATGATTTAATAATTTTCGCTTTAGGGTGTGTTCAGGGAGACGCTATTAGCGCTGTTAGCATCGGTCTACCTTCATTACTCACTAAAAATAGAACAAAGATAGACTGATGTTAGCATTAATGGGAGACGCTATTAGCTAATAGTGCTAATAGCGTCTCCCATTAATTCCGAACGCTCCATTATTTCTAACTATATAGAAACAACGATTGGACTATGCATGTAAATTTTTTTCCTACATGTATACAATGGCGAACATAAATGATATCCTTTTAAGATGTAGCTAATATAGCTGAGCGTGTCATCTCTAGGCCTCCCATTGAGGGGACTCGAATTCAAAGACCAAAGGGAGGCCTGGATATGGGGCATTCATCTACATTAGCTAACCCGAAAAAGGACGTCAATGCAGCCCGAATCAGACTACAGATTGGGATTGGGATTAGTTTGGAATTTGAGCAATCAGAAAAAAATTAATATAAAGTAATTTTGTGAACATTGTCCTGATTGGTCAAATTCCAATATAATCCCAATCCCAATCTGTAGTCTGATACGGGCTTTATGCTCGGCTTTGTATGTGTGTATGTACATACAATGGTATCGTATGCAGTACGTTGCGTAAATGTTTTATAATATAATATTAATTACTAAACATTTTCAACAGCTTACGGACTTTAATGCCATCAGTTTATCCGTATCAGTGATGTATGCTGTAATAAAATTGCTGCAGACGTTTATATATGCATGGTATGGCACTGTCCTCACAAATGCGGTGAGTTTTGTTAAATAATTTGCTAAAATGATTAAAATAACTCAAAATTATTTTATATATCGTTATAGGGCGAGGACTTTCGTAAAGGAATATATTTTGGGGAATGGCCTACTTCTGAGCTCGATCATCACATGAGAACAAATATTATTCTGACGATGATGCAAAAACCAATGACTATTAATGCATTTTTTACTCCCATCGATATGATCATGTTCACCAATGTAAGTATTTAAGTAGTATTTGGTCGCATAAATTTATGTATATCGTTAAGATTTTCGATGGAATTATTTCGAGATCTACAGCGCAATCGCTTTAAAGTTACATTTATTTTTCATTTTTTTGAAAATAAAAGATTAAAAACATGAGAGATTAAGGACGCACAGAATGTGAATATGACATCCTTGAGCAATCAAATTAAAATCTACTTTCATTCTAATTATTAAATTAAATGGGACTTATGGGACTTATATTATTAAATTTATACAGCACAAAGAAGGATAAGAAGAAATATAAGGTTTTAATTAATATTCTGGATGTGTCAAATTAGAAGTGTACTTAATTCGTAAAATAGATTTCCTCAAAGTAAAATAATTTTTTTTGCAAAGATTAGAAATGTCATTATATAATATAACTAATAATATTATTAGTATTAATAATATTTATAATTATATACGTTTTTATATATTGAATTAATTTTAATCATTTTACTTTTACTCTTAGTTCGTGAATACTACAATGTCCTACTTCTTCCTGTTGCAATCTATCAGTGGCGAATAAAGATGGATGGCTACGTTGTTTTATAAATTCCGGCAAACTCGTAAAATTGTTACTATTAACAGATTATTATAATTAAGAAAGTTCAATCAACATGCATTATTAACATCTTATTACACCATTAATATTTAATCTATAATAAAATAACAACATATTATAACATCACTGGTTATTGCATTTTACTTGTATTTTGTTACTTGAGTTTACAGTCACATTGAAAGATAGTAGTTAGCTAAAGTTTAACAGATAATTTCGAAATATTTGAAACGTCTCCAATTCTTCATGTGCGTGCGTGTTTGATAAGTCAGTAAATGATTCTGAAATCGCATACTGACCTAGTGAACGTAAAAGAGAAATATGTCGATAATGTTCACCGTTTAGACATTACAGTGAGAGAACACAGGTAACTGAATGGGGATCTCCCTCGTAGCCAGACGTCTGCTTATACCCCCAGGCTATCAAGGTACTAAGTACTAACTCCGCTCACGTGCGTGTAACTGTCAACGGTACGATGTTTTTCGATCGACAACGCAGAAGGTTCTTTATCTTATAAATAAAGAGAATCGTAAATCTGTCTTCCTCAATTGAGTAAGAAAATATCGCTAATACAGATTCTATATGTAATGTGACTCGCAACCTCTACAGTTCATTTAAAATTTTATTATTCTCTTTCAAGTGCAATTTTTCTTATATGTCTCTAATATTATACAAATTCAAACAAACTTTTTTAAATTATAGCCCATTTCAACCATGCTTTGTCAAAGTTCTACCAAAACTCTGACATCTTAAATTATCCATTAACTTTTCAAAGCTTCGGCAGGTGGTACGTATTACGGAAATAATACTCGAGAGGTACTTCGGAGAAGCGCCAATATAGATTGCAATCCCTCAATAGCAGTTTCAATTTCTGAGATAGAAGGTAAGATTTTTTTCTCTGCCTCTGCGCTATTGAATGTAAATCCGCCGTAGCGAACGCATCGAAAACGTTAGTAGGGTCAGAGTGAAAAGTCTTTTGACAAAAAGGTTTTTCTTTTTAATAGTCATCTTAATAGATATTAAGATTGAAGATGGATAGAACTCTAGAAACGTGTAAAAGTTGCGCCAGGATTATCAGTGTAAAATATATATTTTCTCAGTGTTGAAATACAATACGGCAGTTCTTGAAAATTCACATTTTTCTCTGTACTGTAAAGACAGTATAAAGACAGTATAGAGATGATACAGTAAAAACTGTATTGCTGTTATTTGAAGTGTTTCTTTTATTGTGAACTATTTACATAATATGCATCATCTATCGATGCTTTGAGAAATTAATGCCTAATTTTGAGGTGTTTGAGTTTTGATACAAGCTTTTGTTAAAGCTTGGTTGAAATGGATTATAATTCAAGTTTGTTGAGTTTATGGATACATTGGAGACATATAAAAACATATTGTTTTAAATTGTGCCTCGTAAGAAAAGAGACACAATGAAGAATTGTAATAACATTACTCTGTGATTGTTAATTTTGAGTTTCAATAACTCATCTATTCTAGTTTTCCATATTATTGTATTCGATAAATTTAATTCCAATTATTATTATCTTATCGTCATTAATACCACAGGAAACTTCAGCATTTAATTTCAAATATTACAATAAGATAAGTATGAATATATTCAAAATTTTCGTCTATTAAGAAATTAGTATAATTTCTTCTTTCTTTGATATTAAATTTTTCCAGAGCAAAAACTTCTTATTGACATCTCTTTGAATTATTTTATGCAGATATCGCAAGATGATTGATAAACGGTTGCAAGCGCATTATAGGTACAAGAGATTCACTCTGCTCGCTTTGAGTGTCTGTTGGAACTGGTCAACAAAATCCGGCAAGTCCACATATTACTGATCATTTTGTATGGTTTTGGCAGTGATCATGCAAACGATAATAGTCGTGTATAAAAAGTATTTCCAAAGATATAATTTGAGAAATTGCGTGAAAAGTTTAGGCTTCGCAACATCTGCAATTAGCTCTCTTCTCAAGGTATGAACCAGGAGGTTTTCATTACATTTCATTATATAGAAAAGTTAAAACATTAGAAAATATTTTATATGTATACAATAAGATTACTAATACATTAATAT
>VBVR01005322.1:0-12328 GCA_011638315.1 Tetramorium parvispinum | reverse complement strand
ATTTAATGCAGGATGATATAATGGCGAAGAGGTCCTGGGTTCGAATTCCAGCCCTCATCCTTCATATATATTTTATTTTTCGGAAAGTCCTCAAACTTTTTACATTTTATATTAGGGACATTAGGGATTGTTATAGCTCCTACTACCCATCTATATGTATTATATTATTAGAAAAAAGTTGCTGCCGTTATAAGTTTTAACATCAATCAAAAGAGTTATCAACCATGTGCATCTGCAAACGACGCAAACGATTAACATCGTTGAAATTGAATTCAGTGACGCGATCGGGAACTAGGTATTTGAGAAAGAAGTAAAAGAAGAAAAAGATCTTGCAATAAAGACACGTACTATTTCAATGCGAGTTTAAGAAAACAGTCGAAATAATTTCTTTTAATTATTTTTACCCAAATATTATATTATAAAAATAAATAAATTATTTTTATGCAAACATTATATTTATAAAATTACACAAAATATTATTACTTTTGCTCACTGTTATACATACATTTTAAATGTTATATTTTCATAATTATATTCCAAGATAACGTACTTTTATTAATATAATCGAATTATTAGATACATTGATTGTGTCTGAATGTTGCCTTTTGTTAGACGAGATGTACTTTGAAACAGTAATTCTAACCGGTTCATGAGTATCTTGATTCTGTTTCGAACTGCGATTGCATGCAACTCTAGTTGCGTGCAATCTGTACTTCCAACATCCGAGACAGAGACGTCTCGGAGAACGGAGAATATAGCTACGAGGACATACAATTAAAACAGTTTGGTAATGGAGCGCGAGCAAAGTGATTCTTCTCGTACTATGTGCGTACAGCATACAAACTGTAGATATGTGCTTCTGTACTTCTACAAACGCTGTAAAGCGTTTTACGTGCATACTTACACTTGATATGCTTCGTAAGTATGTTAAAGGAATGCAGCGGTATGCGAATTAATATCACAATTTACATTCAACGGTAATTTTACGATGAATAAAATTGTTTGATTTAGCTGATTCATGAATTATAATTATTATAACGTATTTTTAAATTTACTCTTGTTTTAAAGCTTATATAAATTATATTTTCAAACTTATGAAAAATACTACGAAATATTTTATAATGCAGCTTAGTAATTTTCATTATTTCTTTCTATTAATTATTCACATTGCTTTGCCATATTGCATAAAACTTATTAAACTAATTGTTTATTTTTCTCATATCTATGTACAGAAACAAAATAATTAAGAATATATGTAAAATGTTTTCTGTTTACATATACTTATCCCATGCAAATATCGACAGCAGTATCATTCCTCAATTCTTTATTGCAAAATAGAATTAGATGAGAATATAAATGTCAATGAAATTGCACAATTACTAAATGCAATCGTCTGAAAGGAAAGTTACTGTCCTCAATTCTAATCCATGCAACAAGATTTTCACCAGTACGCCGTTGTACTTCCAATGGTTGCGGTTGCTTTCATACGTGACCACCTGTTTGGCAAACGTGGCACTATAATTTCTATAATGGTCGTCGTGCCGTAGGACGTGTCGAAATCTCACGTGGTAAGCGCATTATCGTAAGGCGCTTATCTGATTGCTGACCAATGCAATTAGATACATCACGATTAGTCGCCAATACTGGTTAACGACTTATGACCCGCGAAGACTACAAAATCCAAAAAAGCATGCCAAACTTCATTTTAAAAGACGTAGAAAGAAGAAAGAATAAAACCAGAGAAGTATTTCTAGCGAAACGCGACAACTTGACTATCGTTCGGTACTAGGAAGTAGATGAAGAGAGAAAAATAAAAGAGGTCTTCATTAAGATCTAAAAGGGCACTGTTTTAAGAGCAAACGAATAAGAATAGTTAACAATAAGACACGAATGTCGTGAGACTACGGGCAATGCCAGCGAGAAAGAGAGAGAGAGAGAGAGAGAAAGAAAAGGAGAGAAAGAAAGAACAGCAAATTTGAACGCTCCACGTTAAAACGAACAATTTCTCAAGTATTATTTACTCTCGTTCTTGAAAGACACAGAATCGAATTAAGTTTGAAATGAACGATCGAGTAAAGAGAAAGTATCATTAAGTAGAATGGAATAAATCTATTTGTGTACGTGAATTTTCCCAGAGACAAAAAAATTTTTTTATAATTATCGCAATAATATTTTAGGCAAATTAAAATCTTTATTCATCGGAGGTTTAGTCGTAAAATATTATTTTATTCAGATTGTAAAATTTCACTCCCAATTTCCTATACGACGATAGATTTAAAGTTCCTATTTGAAAATGGTATCATACTTAACTCTATGAATCGGTCCGAGTGTTTCCATGTAAACTGCCACGTATGAACATAATGCCGAATAGAATAAAGCAAATCGATCACAAAGACGAGGTCACACGAGTGAACGAGTACCAGTGATATTCAGCTATGTGCTGCGTCAACCATAGACGAAAAATGACCAGGCACACAACTAGAGAAACTTCAACATTTTTGTTTCATGCATTATGGAGCAGTTATTAGACGAAAGATGGTGTAGTAAGCCACGGTCCGTTTTCAGATAGCCTCACCTCGCCGCGTTCTCATTGCCGCGAATCGACCGATACTTTTGATGAAATATGTGATTTTGAACCTTGGAACGTGAAAGCGCTATCACCTCCATCCGTTCGCCTATCCCTCGTCTGCGCATCGATTTCCAATTCAGCCAGATATTTTCAATATCGTTGTCATGTCCGTGCTATTTGCCATTCCTCCACCTTGTCTATATTCGTCGTAACTTTGAAAGCTCCGAGCGGCCCGACAAGATTCCTGACTTCTTTTTCCCGTTAAAATTAATTCCCGTGATTTCTCATTAACACTTTCGCCAATACTTTGATTGTGTTGCATCCTAGTTATTACTTGTTTGATAGCATTTAATAATTTAGCAATTTTTATTAATTTTGCATATTTATTGCGAGAAAATGCAAATAACATATTTATTTTAATGTTATTTAAACTAAATTGCATTAATTTCTCAACTATATTATAACCTTTTATAATCCAAGAATCAGTGACTTGTAAAAAAATTTCGAAATCTTATTAAATTACTTTCCAATCAACATATTGTCTGAGACATGTATTGTTTCCACTATTTAAAAATTTTAAAACATCTATATGTATTTTACGCAGAAACATTGTTCTATACATTTTATATGTCGCGACGAAAAATCTTGTCGCAACAACTAAATCGTACTATTTTTATCAAATCATTTTTATCAGGATTACATGGGAAAAAAACGAGAACCACCCGTCACGAGATATACTGAGGTCAGCGTGGAAAGCACGCAATCAGCAACATCGTGGAATCGAAACCAACCTATCGACAACGAGACAGAATTAACGTCCCGTCGAAGGTGGATTGAGTTTAGCCCTGAAGAAGGATAGGGCCGAAAGAAGCGGAAGGAGGAAGACGTGTAGAAGAAGAGGGAAAGAGAATCACGAGAGAACTCGTGGCTCTCTTAGTTTTCGAGTACTTTACGGCCCTTGCTGGTTAAGTACGTACCGGCAGTCGACGTTTGCCACCGGCACACGTAAAGTATATATCGTAAAGAGGGCACGGGGAACGCGAAGGGAGGGCGGATGTCCTCGGCCGACTCGCCAGTTCAATCAACTGTACACCCGGCAACAAACCACCGCCGTTAATTGGATCCGAGCTCGCAGACCCGGCTTTACGAGGGCCAATCGCGCCGAATTATCCGACCTGCATTTCCCGATCGCTTGCAACCAGCGGCGCACACCGCTGCGGATGCACCACTCGAAAGTTAAAGCGCCGACCGCGAGCAACTTCCGACTCGAGACAAGGAGAGTTTGAAGGCAGCCTAACGGAGGATTAAGTTGGTCCGTTTCATGGAATGCAAAGGCCGGCCAATGATAGAAACAGCTCGAAATTGAAATCAGATGTAAGATAGAAAGAATAAATTAATTATCGACTATGTCTATACATAGCTGAACATTATTACGTGCAATGATTACACTAAATAAATGTAAATTTTTCTTGTTTTGTAAGGAATGGACAAATATTCATAGGTGTTTCCAATAGAAATATTTATTGAAATCATTGTAAAAATTGTAATTTTTTAACATATTGATTATTGAGAGAAAAATAACTAGATATTAATACTGAAATAGAAATACATGCATCTGCACGAAATCTAACAACTCAGGATACGATCGTATGGGAAGTACAGCAGCTAGCATTACAAGTTGCGTGGATAGTCGGATAGGCAAATACTCCGTAAAAACCACGGAAATCGAACGGGAGTCCAAATTTCCGGTACACTCTAAGCTAGTCTAAGGGGGGGGGGAGGTGAAGTCTCGTTTTATTTCTTCCGTAATATATACGTATACATACACGACCAGTTTCTACCCCGCCATCATCGTCCCCCGTAAAAATGCTTCCACCGCGCGAAGTATCCTTTTTGCAACGACCCTCCATTTCCGAAAACCTATAGAAGGACCTCTCCACCTTGACGAGGCGGGAGAGTATCAAGAAAAACGAGACACTATTCGAACGTTGTCGCTACCCTTTATTTGCCACTTAGCTTAAACCCTTTTACCCATCCAGTGAACGTTCATACTGAAACATTAGATCTTCGGCGAACACATGCAACGCTGTATGCATGTGTGTACATCGCGTGCACCGATCTCGCAATTGTAACCAATACTTTTACATAAATATTAAGCTAAGAGATTACTTTCAAATCTTTATTCAAATATTCTAATGCATTCTAATAAATAATTTATAATAGAAAATTTATGATAGAAAGTAAGCATGCCTACACGTTCAAGCAAGATTTTATTGTCATAAATAATGATTAAAAGCTGCATGAACATGTATGCACATTCTATGCTTCCTTAAGCGTAGAGGTAACTTTACGGTTTCCAACAGATTGTATTCATCAAGAGTGGCGCGCACGTTTAACTCGGGAATCTTGATTCAATTTACGACAGTAAGTAGTGGATTCTGCAATAGAAGTACGATGAACACGATGCACAATGCATGTTCCGCGTTTTCCGCGAAATTACGGTCGTTAAAAGTGACTTACAATTACAATTTGGAAACCTCTGTGATAAAAAACTTCATGAATTCTACGAGGACAATCTTGACTATGTATAATGAATGAATGCTTCGCAATAATCGTGAAGGATGAACATGGAATAATGATAAAAAAATTTTTTATGTAAGTTTTCAGTCGCTAATCGAATTAACTTTTAATGCTAATAAATATCATATTAAGAGATTATTGGAAGAGATTTATTGAGAAAGATATCACTTCAGTACCTCGAACCTAGATCTTTCTACAATCCTTGACGAACGTCTTTATCAATTTATCTTTATATCAATGATCACTAAGATATGTAATATTTATCGCAATAACCGATAATAAAGAGAACGTCTTGTTTTACTTAAATGTGTGACTTAAATAAGCAACAGTAATAGTAAATGAAGTAAGACCGATATGTGAATATATAATTAAATAGGGAGAAAGATTATTTTCAATTCTCTATTTACGTAATAGTTCTATTTCACTTGATATTGTTTATACTTTTAATTAAGTCTATGTTTGCATTGTTTTATAATGAACTTTGTTATACAATAAATTCTGTTAACAACTGTTTCTCTATCTTTTTCTCAAAATCAATACACAGACACAAACGTTAATTCTTTGTAAAGATTCATTGGCATATTGAATTGATCAGATCGGAAACTTTTATAAACATGCAATATGGCAATTGCTAACAGGATTTTAAAAGAAATCGAAAAGAAAATACAAAGTGATTAAAGGAAAAGGGAAATATTTAAAAGCGGCGTAAGGAAAAATATTAAAGAGTAATATAAAAAAGGGATTAAATCTCGCAATAATAATCTAAGAGCGAATTTCTTTTTACCGTTGCAATTATTGATTTAGTTTCTACTCAGCGATGAAGGTATTTTATGAATTTCGCAGATTACAGCAAATCGAAGCTTACATAGGAATAATATCAGAATTAGGATTGGTATTATCTCTGATAACTGTTCCATTCAATCACATCACTGTCAAAATTTTTCTGTAATTTCCTATAACAAAGATATTGCAGAATTGCATAGAATAATCTCTCATTAAAAGAATAAAGGAAACTAGAAAAATTTATAGTTGATATTGCAATCAAAGAACCGAGAGCGTGCAAGTTCTTCGAACGGAATTACTAATGATCATTCGTACAGGTCGCACGGTGCTACAAACCCACGGGAGCTTCTTCGCGAAAGGTAAGGACGTTCCAGGAGCAGTCGGGGAGAGATTGCGAAGGTGGCTTTCGGAGCAGAAGGGTGACAAATCAATGGCGGATGGTAGGATAGGTAGCGGCATATGAGCGCTGGTCTCCTATCTTATCAACGCATTATTCAACGGCGGAGGCTGCTCGGGACTCTAACTGCCTGCATTTGCATAAATCCATAGATCTCCCGGACCTGCTCGGCTGCCCGGCCGTGTCTATCCATCTCTGGATGCATGCATACAGCAAATTACAGTGCCCGCAAGCGGAATTGTGGGTGGCGAATCGGTGTGTATGTGTATGTGTGTGTGTGTGTCCTCCCCTCTCTCTCTCTCCCCCCTCCCCTCCCCCTCTCGGTCTCACCTCTTACCGATCTCCTCTCATCCCTTTCACGGAAGGGCTAAAGGGTGCACTACGGCGGCTGGGGTGACATCCACTCTAGTTACGGCTTTGTATTGGATCGTTAACGACACTCCGCCTCCTAGCCTTCTCTTATTGCCTTGCCTTGTCTTGCCTTGCTGAAGAACGTTAGCATAACGAAGAACACTCAGCTCTTAAAAAGTTGACAGTACGGTAACGTAACACATTTAACTTTAACAACAGAACAGATTACGTATTTCAGTGCAATGCTTTTATAATTATTTTATAATTCACACAATTAAAAATATAAGAAATACAGAATTTAATATCTTGTAATTATCACATTACAAAATATTTTTCAGCAACGCGCGTGTCACGTAATACGTATTATGACACCACATAACTCATAATACGTATTAGGTCAACCGCAAACACGTACAACGCACGCGTACAACAGCAAACGCGTGCTAATTAAAATATTATTTATGTCATTTAAAGGATGCACGTTTCAAAAAAAGTTTTCATAAAACAATATAAAAATTACGCATTAACTGGAAAACATTGACAAAATTTATAATGATAAAAAAAATTCCGTCATTTATGAAATTTACCGCATGCAATTTTAAATTCAGATCTTGCTTTGATGACGTATTCAAAGCACAATCGTCGTCAAATCACTAATCAGTAAGAGAAACAAAAGGATTGTTCTATTGTATTAAGGTGCCACACGGAAACCCGTTTCACCGTGTCAGGATTGCAGTTGAGCCTCCTACCGTGGCGGTTCGTTAGCAAAAGGAGACGAAACTATGAGTTCTGGTGCAAATACCGTCGATTACGTGCCAAGCAATAGTCTCGATCCTTAGTGGATTTTCGTGCACGTTGGATTATTGATTGTTACGTGAGCTCTATGAAATCAGAATCTACTGACTTATCGTATGTTATATGCAACTAACTCATTAAATAATTTCTCTACAATTACATAATTAATTTGCGCCGAGCTTTCCCGGGAACGTGACCCTTTGAAATGTGCCTCTTCGGAATATAAATTAATACGTAACTCCACATGCATACACATCTATCAACATTTCGGTCACCGTTAATTAGTAAATTTATACTCCATGTAAATTTTAATTATGTCATGCTCACACGATATTTCGTAATTTTATTAATATGTTTATCGATAGAACGCTTTTTGTGTTTTCTATCATTATATGAACGTGTTTAATGATGTTTCCAAAAATATTAGAAGAATGATTATTAAAAACCAAAAATCAATATACGTCAAAAGTTTGTAATTATGAAAAAATTAACGAAACTTTTGTTATAAAGCAAAAATAAAGCCTCCCCATATGGATATAATCCACTTCAACCCACTTAAAAAGTTTTCATTTTGTTATTCAATCGTTAGGTGAACGCGCCGATTTCGAGAACGGCTGAAACCGATTTCCGAGATTCTCGCGAGTAGGGTGCAATGGACGCGTAATAAATTCCAGGTTTACCTATTCTGCTTGCGACAGGAATTATTCGGCGAGCTCGTAGGTGTACGATCGATTAAACCAGGAGAGATGAAATACGGGGGACGCACCAATTCGTTGTGCCGGTTCAGTAGTTCTACGGTAATCTACGATTATCTCTCAATCCTCTCCTGATTGTTTCAGCGGACCTTCTCCATTTCGGCTTTACACTTCGTCCTTTATGATTATGCGATCTATTCAATCTCATAAATTAAACAGTATTTACTAATACGTTGCTGTGTGTATTGGTATTATTTTTTAATTATACTTATATAGCAACAAAAAATGAAAGATAATTTAATTATTATTGTAATTAAAATTAAAATTATGCGGAAGAAAAATCTGAGCTTTTTATCTTCAAACTATATAAATAAATTAAATAATTGTTATGGGGTAGATTTATGCTAATAATAATAATCGTTTCAATAATAGTTTCAAAAAAATATAATTATCTAATAAAATTTTGTACATTAGTATATCGTGCTCTTATTTCTGAAAAAAATATGTATCGGGTTATCATTTTCCTTTTGCGCAATTGCATCGTTTCTCAAACGGCCAGGTGCAACGCGGAAGATGATGAAATGGACCGAGCAAGTAGTTCGCACTCTAATTTAACGCAGCACGCTTGAACTCACCAGCAACTCGCGGGAAAAGCCGCATCGCGTTTTACCGAGCCCACGTACGCTATATCGCGCTCGAGGGAGCACTTCCGCGGAGGGAAAACGTGGAAAGAGCCGACGGCGGAAGTTACGCTCCACTGCTCAGCCTTAAAAACTTCGCTCAACCCCTCTCACTCTCTTTCTCTCGTCGGTGTATCATCAACATGCTATCTTACGAGCATTTCAACGAGCGACGAAATGACTGCGGAGTGGCCAACTTAAGTCGAGTCCTTCTCTCGAATGTCCCTGACGGCGACGGGACGAGTAGTTAATTAACACCTCCGCTCCCTTCATTGGTGGCAGCCGCAGCAGACTGCCGGCGTGTTCCTCTCCTAGAGTGTACTGCCAGCCTTTCCCACTCCCCCCCGGAAAAGCTTCCTCCTTCCGCGGAAAAGCCCTACTCGAGAGGCCCTCTCCGTTCCCTTCGTCCATGCACCCTTTTCTGGCAGCACTTATCGGTCTCTCTTCCTCCTCCGATATTTTCTTCGTCGCCTTCGCAAGATCGGTTGGTAATTAAGATGCTCTCACAGAGTAAAAAAAGTCACCGGCAAGCACAAGACAGAATCTCATGTATTTTTAATTTAGGTAGTGCCGTCTTCTTGCATACCGCCGTTCGTGGCGTAAAAAACGAGTAAGAGACCACTTATATATCGCAGACAGATGACAGATGACAGGTATACGCCAACTCTGTTAATTTGACTTCTTTACAATTTCCCGCGTTCGTGGTTTCTCATAATTTTACAATGTGTTCAATTTGGGATATAGCTAAATTTATCAAAATTGTCTTATTTTTCATGAATAGAACAATCTATATTTTGTGCAAAAGTAATCCAATTAAACAATTTTCATTACGGAAATGTTTTGATATTTTCCAAAATAAAAATGTCGAAATTAATCATATTTTTCAAGTATCATATTTTTAAAAATGCTGAAGCAACTGCCGGCGGCAAAAACTTACGTTTCTACATACAATATCAAGGAATAATCCGATGAATCTGGATCTCTTGGCGAATTTCAGGTATCCACAGCATAAATATTTTCAAAAGTATCCGTGCGCAGTTAGGTGCAAACAGACGTGACAAGAACGGTAATATTCAACGTCTCAGCGTTGCTGCAGCTCGTTATCCGTACGATGTTAATGGTTTTGTAATATCGAGACGCCAGAAGCGCACCAATGGCGGAGACCGGCATCGGATGTATTTAGCAAGAGACGGCGCAAAATCGCGAGAAGAGATCGGTAAGCTGCTAGAAAGGGATGCACGGGGAACGCAGACGGTTCCTTTAATCCGGTGGCGAAGCTAGACATCGTGGCGCTGAATAGCTCCTCACCGCTATATCCAAACCGGTTATCGGTTTTCGATCTGTGCGACGAAGCGCGAGAAACGTTGAGTGATAATGCGGCGGCTAATATCGTAAACGATAATTTAACGGCGTTCCGCCCGACGCCAACGTGGTTGGACCGATTCTTTCGACATTAAAACATGAAGCCAAATACATCGTTGGCATTATTGTATTGTATACTGTATGGTTTCCACCAAAAAGACGAAGGAAAACTGGGAACAACTAAAACAAAAAAGTAAAAATTTCTGTATATTGAGAACTCAATAAAACTCAAGAAAGAAAACTATGTTTGATACATTTATCTGTGATGCATTTGGACACTACCTTTTGCATGCTTAATGATTTTACTTGTATAATCTTTAATTTACTTTTTTTAATTGAGAAAGAAATTTTACTTAAATAAAACACATTGAAAAAAATTCCTAATGTTTAAAACGTACGTCAAGCGTGACATAATGTACTGATAAAATATGATAAGTCAAGTGGCAAAGACGTAGTCAAGAACAGAGATAGCCCTCTGCAGTTCTGCAATAATAATGAAATAATAATGAATAAAAGCTTGACATTATTCTCATTCTATTTATTTTGTTCTAACATAACTTCGTATCTCAACTCCTTTGATGTATTCTCGATATTGCTCGCGAATGGTACTTCTCTTAATAATTACGAACCTACAAAGCGCAAAGTCATTTACGTCAAATCGCTAATTGATGCAAACGGAAATCGTACGTAGAGTTTATACACACGAGTAACAAGCGACATTGCCATAAATAAACCATTGCGGTGCGCCTGCGCGTTATAATTATGTGTTAACTACTCGGTAAACAGCACTTCGTCCTAATGACGTCATATAGGTCCTGCTAACGACGGGACAGTAATATGCGCGTTGTGCACAATACCAAAACCAGAATGTTACAGATCACTTGCATTACCCTGTATCACGCTCAATCTAATCTTGGATTATCGCTCATAGTTCAAACGTGATTGCTTTCAAACGAGTAAGACCAGAATTCTCTATTTGTTATATTAATCATACATAAATGTATAATTCAATATCTTTCAAATAAATATATTTTATTTTATTTCAAACTTTAAATCCGTTGCTATCTAACGTTACACAATGAATTTCAATCGATTAAAATATGAAACAAAGTTATTAAAATAAAGAATTTATTTTCAACTGGTTTAGCAATTGCACTTCATTACTTTTTAATCAAACGGATAAAGTTTTGATTTTTAATAGATTGAAACACCTGTAATGATCACGTCAAAAACGCGATGTTGTAATATATTAATGACGCAAATCAATGTCTACTAAATGTAGAAATTTGAATATCCGACATGAAAATATTTACTGAATGAAGATTTCGCACAAATAGCTTTTTGCTATCTATTATAACGACGGACTATACACTGCAAGGTTCAAGTTTTATGAATCAGTCGATCCATTAGTCAAGCGCGTATCCGGAGTACACTTTTAAGTACAATGCCCGCTTCACTCCCAAAATTGACATATCCCGACGTAAAGAATTTTCGCGTGACGTACTGCGAAATGCAATTTCCACGTATACATGGCGCGCCGATTTCCTACACTGCAACGCGCTTAAGTAATTACTACGCGCGCAACGTGCAACCCTCAAATCGGATTCGACGCACCCGCTTTCGCGTCGCGTTTACGTCCCCTTGCAATCCTCCGTCACCTTCGTGTCTGCCTAACGAGCTACACAATGAGATTCTCCGCTTAAGTCTCTTACATAATAATTTTTCGGCGATCGCCGCGATAGGAATAGGAAAGGGAGTACTTGCTGAAGATGTCGGCGATCGCCGATCGCATAATCGCGGGTTGGTGGAATCGCGTCATTCCGTGGCGGCCAGGTATTTCACGTCGACTCGATGCAATCATCCTCCCACGGCTAGCTACTGCTACTCTGTATAGTAGGGCCGGCGTTAATTGATCAAATTACAGGGCCGTGAGCCGCCATCGAAATTGCAGGACTGACGGACGCCACGTTTTCGGACCGCTCTACCCCGAAAGGGGGCCGTCATGGGGGTACCCCGTGATACTACGTGAATTTCAACCCCTATCTCCGGATACCCTTCTAACCGCCCTCGAACGACCCTTCGTTCATTTGGCGGAAGGGGAAAGTCGGGGGGGGCG
>VBVR01005321.1:0-12368 GCA_011638315.1 Tetramorium parvispinum | reverse complement strand
GTTTGTAATATTAATGATTAGTTTGTAAACACATTTGTTAAATTACAATTTAACAAATGTACTTACTGCAAAACTGCATTAAAAATTTATATATTCTCAAATACACTAAGTGACGAAGTCGTGTATAATATGTAACATTCTAAAATAAACAACACTAAACTATAAGTTAAAATTTTAAAATCTAATACAAATTTAGATTTTTTAAACCTTTCTTTTGTGAACTACAACATGCACAATTAATTTTTTCGTAATAAATTATAAAATTTGTCAAGTTATTCAACAGTTTGCAAAAAATAAGCATTCTGAACGCATTTCAGTATAGAATTGATTATTAACAAGAAAACGTTAAAATTAAAGATCCTATTTGTTTATGTACTTTAAGATATATGCAATAATAAATAATATTATACAAAAAATAAAAAATAATAATTAGTTTATTATTTATAAATAACGTGGTGTAATTTACACCCCACGCGCCTTCTTACGTTTTAAATTTTGATGCGCCCACTAGAGGGTTAAGTGATCCATATATAATACGAGTTTTATAAAAAAACAAGAATTATTTAAATCTTTTAAGTATGTTTTTATATTGAAGATAATTATTTTGAAAAAGTGCCTTTATTTTAGTATCTAATTCTAACATGACTGGACAGAAAAGTTACATTATTTATGGAATGCATAGTAATTAAAATTTGCTGTTATCACGTCTATTTTCAACAAAGATGACTGTATTATGTTAAACGGCTACTAAAAGTAATAATGGTAATTTACTGATGACTAGTCAAAGCATTTACTTCGGCCATTTAAAAATAAAATGCAGGGAACTACGCGGCACACATGAGCGTTATTTTCTTCATCTTCGGTTACGTGCAGTCATTATGTGTATCTGATGTTTCCGATAGATTTTCCCCTCGATATTTGCACGACACTCGTACCCGACATTTATGGCATCGCATCTAGACGCCTCTTTCTAGAAGGAGAATCCTTCAGCAGCGATTAGCAATGAAATGTACGTTTTCGAAAGCGAAAGTTAACGAAAGTGACACGTGTGCAGTAATTGTCATAGATCCTGCCTCGATTGCGCAATTTTCTCGTTTGCAGCTTAAAATTCAGAATGCATTTATTTCCTCCATTGTGTTTCACATATATCGGCATATTTTACTTTTTACAAATGTAATAATTACAATTCCATTTATAAATTAAAAACTACAATATAGAATATCTTTATTTCGCCCAGCAAAGAAATAAATATTAAGATCTGAATAAAGATAAACATGTATTATTCTATGTAAAGTATGCGAGTCTCGTGTGACAATATTAAGAAAAAGGCATTCCATTAGCAACGTGTGGGGATTGTAATTGCAACTTCTTGCAAAAGGCTTTCTCTCCACGTCATCCGGAAGAGTCGCGCGCTCGCTTGGTTTACAGACGCAACAGTCTGCAAAAAAAATCGAGAGCTGAATAGACCCTCAAGGAATTTATTTAGGCAGGCCAGGCACGACCCTACGCCCCGTAGAGAGAGATATAAGACTGCTTATACAAATATATGAATAGACTCGAAAATGTCAGTTATATCCAGATAAAAAAAAAAGCGTTCTCTTACCCGGCTCTCTTTACATCACTGGCAGTGAGATTTCCGCCGGGGGCCACCGTTCGGAAAACGAGCACGACAGGACCGAGGCGCCTCTTCGTCGAGGAACAAGAAGAGAAGAAAGTTTACCGATAAGTGGCGCGCAGCTTTCGAAAGCGAAAGTCTTCGCCGTGCGCTTTCTCGCGTTCACGTTCACGCGACAAAAACATTAGGCAACCGGATGCTCCGTAGCCCTGGCCACGAAAATCCGCCGGGCTCTTCTCTCCCTCGTTCACTCCGGCCTGCCGACCTTGACGAGTTTCGCGGCTCCCTGATTCTATTTTCAAATAGCCGTGCCCCGCGGAGCAGCGCGTCCAGCGAGGAAGAACGCCCCGCGTTCGGCCATTTTCGCATCCTTTTTGCTCTTGCGAATTCTTTCTTCGGAAAGTTAAGCGCGAATTCTCCGCTTAAGATATTCTTAATGAATTATTAATATCTGAATTCTTGTAATATTATAAATGATAATATTGTCCTTGAAAAGATGTTTCACTGAATTTTAATGTCAGACGAGTAATCTTCATTCTTTGCTCGCTGTGTTATACTCAGACAGAGAAATTAATAATTGTTTATTCTAAATGCGAAAAAGAAAAACTATTTGAATCGCGTTTTATTTGTGAATTTATTTAGTAAATGTTATCTACCACTTCGATTACAATCCGCTTTTACTACTATAGTACGCATATTTTAACGACGGAAGACATTGATAGCGTAATCTTCAGCATTTATCATGTTTTTATATAAAGTTTTTTAACAGATAAAACTTTCGCTTATTGCGGACATTATGTTTTGTGCGAAAACGCGAGCGATGCATCTCGATGGAGCGGCGTGCGCGTTAATTGCACGGAGAATGAGAATTGGATGTCAAGGGCCGCTCTCGATTCAGCGTTTTGCACGCTAAACGCTATTGTCACTGACATTTACGAGCTCGCCGGCGCGCCGACGTTTTTTAGACCTCGAGTTTACACGCTCTCGCATACGATGGCGGGAATCGAGACGATTAAAGTTCAAGCTGGTGGAGTTTAATTGGACGATCGGAGTAAGTAGAAGCGCGCAGTAACGAGGAGGTAATTAAGCAATTATTGTAGTACAGTATACTCTGTTTCTTCTGGACAGTCGGCGCGGACAGTCCAGAAGAACTTATTGCGCCAATTTCAGAAAGCTAAAAGCGGGAGAAAATTATGAAAAATTTGATAATCGCCCTTATCGTTATGCGTTGAAAACAAATGATATATTTTCTTAAATAATATATTTTTTGTTTGTAACATTTAATAATTGCTACGTATATTCAATAATTCATTATATACAACAAATTAAATGTTTCTTTGTGAAGGAATCTCTCTGATAGTTGCGCAACGTCGAGAAGTATCGCGAATTAAGATGTAAAAAACACAACAAGTGTTCCAAAGTGTGTGTGGCCACCATGTGCGTGCGATACGAGCGTGAAAGTCTGAAAAGATCGGCAAGAACTGAGAAGGGGCAATAATGCCCGGTGGAAAATGACGGGGCTGAAATATCGAGAGGCGGTATACCTCGTGGCCGTGTCTGAAAAGGAAACCGCGCGAAGGCAAAACCTCGTCGGGCTCGCCCGAGTGTAGGTTCACCTCCTCGGCGTGTGCGCCGAGAGAATGAGAGTTATATTGTGCACGACGGCGAGAAAAAGTCGCAACATGCGTGGGCAAACAACGGCAGCGCACCGTGTGCCGCTTACGTGCGGGATCACGTACGCGCGTATGGGGGATATTTCACGGCGCGCGAAATCCATCGGGCTGTGATACAGGAGCAATACGTAAGATTGTATTTCGCGACAGGCTGAGGAGACGAGTTCGCCAGCCTCGCGTTTAGCCGCAAACTCGCAAAAACGGTTAACACTTTGCGGTAGCGGTCGCCTTGTTGGTGTAAACTCACTCTTACACCGTTGAAAAATCTTTGTGGTCTGCAATCGCGTGGCGAATCGCGCTTTTGACCCTCGCGAACCGAATCTGCGATATTAAAAAAAGGAAAGCTGTAGATTAATAGTCCTACCAATTAAACATTTTAGAAAGCGTTCTTCGTTACGAAGCCTACGTACGTGCGCATGCTCCGATAAAGTGCAAACTACACTTCGTTCACTTTTTCGGAGGGTAGGCACTCGCCCTTGAACGCTAGATAAAATATATCGCTCGTGAGGCATCTGCCAAGATAAAATTTTATTTACAGTGCGTATTTACGTTGGAGATAAAATGAAGTATCCCGGTGCCCTCGCGGAGGCTTGGTGCGTGCCGATGTTTCTTACCTGATCGGAATAGGAACATTACGACGTTCGGGAACAGTACGCGAGCGTGTGCGACTTTGTAGGCTCCCAGGAAGACTATAATTACGCTTCCTACCGCGTATAATGCGAATTGCGTGTAAATGAAGAATCAGGGAATGAGTCATTTAGTTTGCAGAAGTTGAAGCAACTTCGTTAGTAAGTTTTGCTCTTGCAACTCGTTATCTCTTGTTACATATGGTTATAAGGCATTCACATTGTGTTAATATATTGTGTTAATATAAGTAACTCAAATGTTTAAATGGAATATTGATACGTCAATTATTGATGTATGAATACTTATAAAGATTGTATGATTTTTTGTTTCAATAAAAAGAAAATATTAAATAAATATAAATTATACTTAGAAATATTTTTTATAATTAATTATAACTTAAACTTTTTATAATTAATTATAAAGTTTAAATTATAATTTAAACTTTAAATTTATGTATTGTCTAATCTCAATTTATTTCACTCATACACTGAACTTTTTACAATTTTCTTACGTAAACTTCTCGTACTAATAAAAAATAATTTTTGTAATGCACAGAGCATCTACATAACTATAAAGGTCGGCTTCAGCATTGCCATTGGATGCTTGTTACTAGGTAAATATTTTAAAACAAAATTTTTTTTCGGTACCTGTTTCTATATTATTAAATATATTGAATTCACTTGTGTTCAATGTTAAAAATTTGCAGTAGAAAATTTCGGTCAAGAATGGGAATACGGCAGTACGAGAAGCAAAACACCTTATCGGGCTGGCACAGGCCAAGAGATCGATGCTCAAATGGCAGTCAAAATAGGGCTGAGATCGGTGAACATAACACTGAAAGGTAATTTAAACAAATAGATATGATTCCGTAAAGTAAGTCCAGTCCTTTTTTTAACTCTGAGAGACACAGTTCCCGCAGTACGATGCATATTTTATATATAAAATTTAACATTACGGTAATTGAAGAATTTCTTTTTCAGCTAAGCCGGAAGAAGGCACGCCACTCGCAAAAGAAACAATCGATTACAATGAGAGGTTTCCCTGGACGTGGGACCAAGGCAGAATCGGTTTTGGGCCTTACGGTAATTTCTACTAATTATTACTTTGTCGCATTTTATTAGAGCGTTTAAATAATATTAATAAACTGTCTGCAGCTGGACTGTTGCAGAGGACTTTTCGTGAAGGCCAACGAAAGGGCTTGCCCATTCCCATTTTATGGATCGCTGAGTATTTCGTTATCGATGGGGAAGGCATTCGATTTGGGAGATTTTATCGAACCGCTGGGTGGTATTGTCACATCTTGTTGTGGTCAGTACAGAAGACATATACAAGACAAAAATAAACACAGAAAGAAAAAGTTTTTCGTTTTTCATAAAAATTTTACATAAGTTTTATATAAAAATATGTTGGATTTATTTCTTTAAAGATCGAATTTTCATGATATTATAAATCTTGAGTCGGTAAATAAAAATAATTCTCTTATAATGAAGATGTTCGTCCTACTGTTAAAATTCGGAACTGTTCGTAGGACTGCCTTCGCCTGCTGGATACTTGCTAACATATTCCTGCAGTCAGTGAGTCGATATGCTGCCTATTTAATCGGTTTGATCGGCGGCTTGCAATTGTCAACTTGTCTTGTGTGGGTCCTTGTACACAATCCAATCCCACTTGTGATTCCCTTTGAGGAAGGAGTCATTAGGATGACATTGGGAATGCATTTCTGGATGACTTTCTCTTGTGGTGATTAATTATTATTTAAATCAACCAGATTCACGCGTACTTAGATCTCATTCGACTTCGATTTGACAAACGTTTAGTTCTTATTATTCGCAATCTTCTGACGCTATTTTTCTTTATTTAGCCATTCCAATCTTGATATTCTCAAACTCTTAGATCCTCTTTTTTTCTTTCAATTAATACTCTTAATTATCACTTTCCCCTATTTGTAAATTATTGATTTTAAATTATTAATTTTAAGAGATGAAACTGAGTTACTTGATCTTTTTCAAGCAAGGTTCATCGATTTAATACATTGGTAACATTATCTCTACAATATATTTGATATCTGCGTCAGCTTCAATGTATTTCTTTCCAGGGATACTTTGCGTTCTTCTGGCGATTATAATGATATTTATGGACTTGCGTTATCCCAATACGCTGTCTACGTTATTGCAAATAGACCCTCTTGGCCAATACGACGAATGTATAATAAGTAAGCAATTGTACCTTCTAATAGCTTCTACTAAAACATCTCGGAAGTGTTTTATTTCTAAGGTGCGTTCAGGGAGACGCTATCGGCATCAGTCTATCTTCATTGCTGAAAATAGAACACTGATATATCATTGCTAAAAATAGAGCACTGAAAATAGAACAAAGATAGACTGATGCTGATAGCGCTAATAAGCGTCTCCCCGAACGCACCACTATCCTGTAAAAAAAAAAGTGACGTTTGTTTCAATCAGGAAGCTGGCAAATGGATGACATGCTGCACAAGAAGGTACACATAAATGACTCGATAGAAATGACTTCGCCTTCTTCACAAGACGGAAACACAGGAATGGTGAGGGATATCATTCAAAAGAATACTCTTCTAAATATAAAGACACTGAAACATAAAAGGTTTGGCAAATTAATACAAAAATATAACGATTGCAGATGGTATTAAAGAGACGATCGACCATAAAAACCGCGCAAAAGTCGCTCTTCCGCGCGCCAGTTCCTATGAAAATGGAAATCTACGACGACGTGACTATTTATGAAAATCAGGATATTGCAGGGTAACTCACTTATTTCAAAAAAACCTATAAGCAATAGTTCACAGATTACATTCTTCAAAGGAATATACTTTTCTCGATTTATAAGATGTATTACCCGTATCTTTATTGCTTATTGATTTTTACATAATCTTGGGCCAAAGTATGAAGTACCTTTAATATATTTTCATAAATTAGACCAATTAATGAATGAAATTATACAGGCACACTCTTATAATTGATTACAATAGTTATTGAAACGCAATTATTAGTAAATTACTTAAAACTGCTTATTATTACTGCTTTCATCTCGCAAACTGTTTAGCTTAACATAAGTAATACAAATTAAAAATACTCTTGACCAAGACTATCCAATTGAACGAGAGATCACGATGTATTGTTTGCATTGTTTTTCTAGGTCGTCTAAGAATGCTCCTGAAATAGAAGTACACAACGAGAAGAAGGACGATAAGGAGGAAAATGTGAAACCACCGCCGATTCCGAAAAAGAAGAAAAAGAAGATCAATCCCTAGCATCCCGCTGATAATCTGCGATAAATTTCGATTATTAACCTGTGGATTGCCACACGAAAGAAGCTCGATGTAAATGTCGTGCATCCATGTATTTGTTACTGTACCAATACATAGCAATAAAGATAGATAGCTTGTCGAAGTTAACAAGATGCCTGAAAAACTGTGTCAATTGTGTATCTTCGTCTAATTTTCCGATTCAGTCGTTTTTTCCTTGCTGTCGTTGTTCTCTGATGATCTACCTTTCTCGTCCGACTGTTTGGACTCTGACTTGTCGCTGGATCGCTTCTCCTTACTGGATTTCTTCTCGCTTCTGCTACTCTCCTTTTCAGGTCTCTCCCGATCGCTATCACTTCTCTTACCGTTGTCCGACTTATCCTTACTGCGCCTCTCTCGATCTTTATCCTTGCTCTTTTCCAAGGCGTACTTGGATTTCGACGATCTGGACTTGGATTTGGAACGAGACCGTCTAGATCTGGATGTAGAACCCTTGCTTCGTGAGCGTGTACGACTGCGACGACGCGGTGATCTCTTCTTCCGTTCTTTCGACCTGGATGGTGATCGACGTGACCTATGATAAGATACGAAAAATTAATGCATAACTTACATGTATATAAGTATAATAATCTTTTTGATACAATGTCTTCGCATCTTGAATATGTCTTTTTTAATTCTGAAACATTTTTCTTTTAGAATTTTAGAGTCGAATGTAAGCAGGATATTACATACATATGAATATATATAAATACAAAATGACTCAAAGCTGAGAAAGATAGAAAATTGTTCGATTATACCTCGATCTTCTCGATCTGCTTCGTGAACGATGGCGACTGCGCGAGCTGCTGCGTCGTCTTGATGGTGAATTACGCCTGCGGTCCTTCGATCGAGACCGCTTGGAGTGTGAGCGTGATCGACGCCGATGCCGGGAGCGGGAGCGTCGATGACGCGACCGCGAACGCTTACGCGATCTCGAGCGTCGGCTGCGGCCTCGGGATCGTGAGCGAGATTTACGGCTACGCGAGCCGCTTCTGCTCCGCTTATCCTTGGAAAGCATACCGATCATTGGGTCGATTGCCGCGGAAATGAGATTGTGCGCCTCCTTCACCCGTGACATCGCTTCCTCAATCTCCTTCTGTGCAGCCTCATTGCTCTTTGCCTCCGGCTTCGCAATCGCCTGCGTCGAGTGGTACAGCTTAATCGGACGTTCCGCCAGCTGCTTTCCATTCAACAGCAACGCTGCGATCACTGCAGCCTGTTCCGTCAACTCCACAAGTGCATAATGTTCGGCGTCCGAGTCCCTACTGCACATACGCAGGTACTTGATCTCCACGTGGTTGTTGCTGAAAAAATCCAGCAGCTGCTCAGGGCTCACCGATGCATCCAAATTTGCCACTACGAGCGTCCGACGGATCTCTTCGATGCGTCTGCTGTCCAGGTGACCTGGCAAGTGCGGATAGGATGGCAGGCCATTTGTCTCTAGCTTGGGATCCATTGTGGTGATGACATGATTTGGAGGAATACCCTCAATGGCGTTCACTACATTCGGTGGCAGCTTCGGTTCTGATGGATAGAGGCCTGAAAGAATTTCAAGGCGGATTAGATCTAGCAAAAAAATGGATAAAACATTTTATAGGAACAAGGGGTGTGTGAAGCTAGCCCCCCCAAGTATTGCAAAAAGAGTTCTGTCATGAGTTCTGAGTAGTTTAGGAAGAGTTCTCGATCGGTTTTAAAAAGAGTTCCGGCGATTTAGCTAGTGAAAACGAACTTCGAAAAAAAGGGGGGCCAAGTTCACGATTTTCGACATGTTGACAAAAAAGAGTTCTGAATAGAGTTCTGATTACCGCTAGAGTTCCTGATACTTTTTAGCAACAGTTCCGCGACTCTTCATTAAAAAAAAAAAAATTAAAGTACTAATGACATTTCGAAAATCATGAGTTCTGATAAAAAGTGATAGAGTTCCGAATAGTGCTCGACGAAACAAGTAAAAGCGTCGAAACCACATTGTTCTATCTTTTATAGTTTCCGAGATATCGATTTTTGAAAATTTGGACACTTTTAAAAGTGTTTAAATATTCAAAAATCGATATCTCGGAAACTATAAAAACTACAACAATGTGGTTTCCACAACTTTTTCTCGTCTCGTCCAGCACTATTCAGAACTCTATCGCTTTTTATCAGAACTCATGATTTTCGAAATGTCATTAGTACTTTAATTATTTTTTTTTTAACGAAGAGTCGCGGAACTATTGCTAAAAAGTATCAGGAACTCTAGCGGTACTCTAAAGGTAATCAAAACTCTATTCAGAACTCTTTTTTGTCAACATGTCGGAAATCGTGAACTTGGCCCCCCCCCCCTTTTTTCGAAGTTCGTTTTCACTAGCTAAATCGCCGGAATTCTTTTTAAAACCGATCGAGAACTCTTCGTATGGTCCTAAACTACTCAGAACTCATGACAGAACTCTTTTTGCAATACTTGGAGGGGCCAGCTTCACACACCCGGAACAAGCATGTTTTCTTTCTTAAGATCAACATATTTCAATGGAATGGTATAAAAATTCAATAAGAAGAAACATATGAGATATTTAATGATATACTTATTCTCAATCTGTCTGTTGAATAAAATAATGAAATTAAGGAGTCCCTATACAATCATTATATTATATTTGATTTGATATTATACAATATTATTGAACACATGAGAGTTATATTATAGGTTTGTGTAATATACAGTGTCAATCAAGTTACAAAAAAATTATAAAAATTGCACAATTCTTGTTATGTAACTTTCTAATCTTGTACTAAACTGTAGCAATATTGCGCAATAATACAGATTGCAGATCTGCATACGAATCTACAAACAGTCCAACATTTTCTAAGCACATATAATATAATTCCACAAACTTTTGACTGACAAGATATGCTAAACAAACCTTCAATAATTGTGCACAATATGAAATATTCCTTAACTGATCGTGCCCCCCTTTAAACTTAATAGTAAGGCGAGCAATCAGTAAAGTGTATTCTTACCAGGCACAACCGTGCCGTTGTTGGTGAGCTCCAAGGCACGCTGCTCATCCGGAATGTCTCCGTTCTGGTACGGGATCACGATCAAGGCGCGATCAATGAAGACGGTATTCGTCATGTGCTGGGCCACAGCGACGCAGCCCTGGTCATGAAACTTGATGTAGCATATGCGCGACTGCACCGGCACGGCAACGTCCCGGATAGTTGGATACAACCTGATGTCCTCGATTTTGCCGAGATAGCCGAAGAGCGTCTGCATCTGGTCCTTCGTGGCCTGAGGCGCGATGTTGGTCACCTGGACCACCTTCGTCGAGCCAACCGCCATTCTCCACCCGCCACCGGCCGCAGTCGCACGGAAACGAGGTTACAGAGAGGTTAGGTTACATTCGCCGCCGCCGCCGCTACTTCACAGGCTCATCTCTTTTTCCCTTTATCTCACCGCTGTTCTGGAACAAGAGATTGTTTCGGAAAACTCGGCTCTGTCTTTCTCACCGATAAAAACACTTTACTTCCAATACCTTCACAATCGCATCGGCAACAAACCAACAAACTGAAGTCAGCTTCTTTACGATACACCAGATACACCTGCAGCGTCCTGTTGTTTGATTGGTTGACTCGAATCACTGTCTAAATAAATACCGCGTTCAAAACAATAGGGCAATAATATAAATTATGTAGTATTAATATTATATTCTGAGCAGTTACACGAATTTTCATTTAAATATTGCCAACTTTAATATTTTTTGTCGGTATTGTGCGGATGTAGCTTACCCATTGGAAACATTCATGATTGCGATTACGTAGTTCAAGGTAGTTCACGGTTGTGTGGTGAGGCAGAGGCAGTGTTGGTCTCGGTGACGCTTTCTCGCGCATGCGCATTTAATGTAAACCTCACTGACGTATCTAAATGATGTGGAAATGGGTACTCTTAGACTTCTATTTTGTAACTCTTAATGTCGGTATTATTATATTATAATTTTATTAAATTTGATAAAAAATGTTGCATAATATACAAAAAGATGTTACTTTTTAATATATATTTTATCAATTAAATCAATTTCTTCGATAAAAGAATTAATATTAGTAAATTCCTCAAGTTAAAAATAATATACTAAAATATTAATAGATAAGTAAAGACTTAAAATAAATTGTAGGAAATAAAGGTAATAAAATAACTTTTTACTTTTTTATAAAATTAAAAAATTTTATTTGGCAGAATCAAAAAGAATACCAACATTTGTTGCATGGGTAAGGAAAACTGCCAAAAACCTTACCAGTATTCATAACAGAAAATCTTACATAGTTTGTAACAATAATAATTTTAAAAATAAATAACACAATAAATTCACATAAATAAATAATAATTATATAATATCACATACGTTATATATAAATATTTCTATAAATTAATCTTTATATAAAACAGAACAAGTATTTCTTATATATTTATATCACAGAAAATATAAAAATATTTAATAAAAAAATAATTTTCAGAATGCTAAAAAAAATAATTCAAAATGTTAAATAAAAAAATTAATTAAAAACAAAAATAAACATTGCACTTGTTTGTTAAAAAAATAAACATACTCTGAAAAAAAATCATTAATAATATGTAATGAAAACAAAACATGTACTTTCTATAACTTATAAAAATAAAATAAATATTGCACACGCTTGTAAAAAAAGACATTCTGAAACAAAAAATAATGTTAATAACATGTAATAGGCATGCATAAAGAAAATCGACTAGATGAATATGAAATTATGCATAAAAAAAGTAAAAGCAGTGAAAAAAATAAAAGAAAAAAATTAAAACCATCAGATTAATTGCTAAAATTTGCAGCATCATTCAAAGATTGTTTTTGTGCATCATATAATTCAAGATGTCTAGAATCGACTTCAAAATCAACACAATTAATTCCTGCAGTCTGAAAACTTGACCGAGCTATGCAAATCGCGGACATTGTTTCTATACTTAATCGATTTCTTTTTTTAGTTTTAATATCTGAAATTATTGAAAAAATTCGCTCGGCTTCTGCATTAGAATGGGGAAGAGAAAGAACAGCTTCTACTAATAATTCTAAATTTATAAAACTTTTATCCCCATTAAAATCTCTATGTTCTGTTATTTTATTCCACATTTTAT